>JAOTOM010002603.1:0-110298 GCA_034440615.1 Ashinkailepas kermadecensis | reverse complement strand
GTGTTAGGGCCTCCTATTGCTTTTTAGGCTCTTAGTATGGTTCCAGAATGGGGAACATGGCTTCATATTGATGTCTTGTTTGTTCTTGGCATGGTGCATCATTTACGCAAAGCGCAATAGCAAGAATCTTTTTTTTCCGCTGAGAACTGAGCCATACCAGGGTATAAATAAGCAAACGCACTGGCGGATCTAGCCCACCGGTTTGGGGGGCGCAACTTTCGGTTTTCGGCGTCAGCCCCCCCTCCCCTCCCCCAGTGGCGTACTTAGGAATTGCATCAGAGGAGGGGTCGAAGGGATTTGGAGGGTGCCCATTCTCCCACTATTTTTGGTTAAAAGCATCGGATTTCTACCACTATTTGTCAAATGGACCCATTTTTTACAATAATAATTAATGACAACATAATTTCCTGTGTAGGGGCCCCAGCCTACCTCCACCGCTTCTAAGTTACGGGATTTGTGTTCTTGTTTACCAAAACGTTCATGTTCACGTTCAACGTCTTGTACCACGTCAACGTTCGTGCACGTGTACACACTGGCAGATCCGATTTTGTCAACTCTTGCTGTAAGCAGAACTTGAGCAGCATAGAACCCTCGATGCGTGTCAGAATGTACTATGCTACCATATTGGCTTCCAAACAATTATAAAAATACCTTTAAAATTGGAGATACTTTCATCCAGACGATATTTTTAACCTCGGCAAAGGTTACTGCATTTTCATTCAGTTTACTTCTGTTGGTTTCGGGGGCCAAAAGACCCTTTTAAGCGCTTCGGGGGAGCCATGGCCGGAATGGCCCCTCCCTGGATCCGCTAGTGAATGTAGCCTGTCTCTTCATCTTAGCAACTCCAACACCAACATACGAAACATGCTGCTCAACTGGGCTCAACTGGTCACTCGCACAAAACATCCTGTTCAAATTCCGCTTTCGAAATCTGGCTCACTGGGTCCGCTTGCCCGTTACTGGCTAAACAAACTTCATGAACCTATCTGACGAAGGAATAATGAAACTGCTGATTTCGTCATCTCTTGCTGTAAGCAGAACTTCAACAGCATAGAACCCTCGATGCGTCAGAATCTACTATGCTACCATATTGGACTTCCAAACAATCATAACAAAATACCTTTAAAATTGGAGATTATTTCACCCGGAAAGCTATTTTTTAACCTCAGCAAAGGTTACTGCATTTTAATTTAGTTTACTTTTATTGGTTTGGGGGGCCAAAGACACTATGGCCCCCCTTTGAAGCGCTTGGGGGGGGCATGGCCGGAATGCCCCCCCCCTGGATCCGCCAGTGCCAGTGACGTACCTATATTTGCGTCAAGGGGAGGGGGGCAAACGTATTTGGAGGGGTCCACCTACTCAATAAAAAGTCTTCCGATTTCGACCACTATTTTGTCAAAGGGGACCTTTTTATATAAAATAATTAGTGACCAACTAAATTATCCTGTCGAGGGGCCTAATCTACCACTATCGTTTCTGATTCGTCGGATTTCAACCCTGGCTCCCCCATCCTGTTCGAATGTATTCTTTTGGTATCCCTTGATAAGTCACCTTGCACTGCTGAAATTACACCTACACAGATCACTTTAAAATGTAAAATTTACCAATTTCAGACATTCCAGTTCATAGTGCCCGGTCGCCACGACGCCAACGTTAGTGCATGTGCACACCCATCTTGCGCATTCGGCGCATTCGCCACACTTCGTGCGATGCTACGGATTCTGCTGGGCCTCCTACGCTTTGCTAATTGCTGCCACATGATAGACTTGCGCCTTATCTGACGTGATGAAATGCTTTGTATGGGCGTTCGCTGCGAAAATTCGATTAATTAAATTCGATCATTAGTTCCCTACTTCTCATATTTTATGATGAAGAAATGCGGATACCCGCTGAGCTTTGATGCACCTCATATCTTTGATTAAACATGCTTCCAGGTTGGCTACCGAACCGAGGCCCTGCCTGAGTGTACTTCTTTGGACCCGTTTCGTATTTCTTCGTCTACGGATGTGTCTTAGGGCTCCAATCCATTTTTGTTCGAGGCCCAATGCATTTTCGAAACCCCTGCTCGTTTTAGGGTTTTGTTGCTTCTTTGTGCACCGATGATTTTTCTTAGTTGTCGGGGCGCTTTCAATGATCTCAATGTATTTATTTAGTGCCCGGTATTTTTGTTCGTTCTGGGACCATGTTGCTTATTGCGACCCCAGCCTCTTTTCAGGCCCTTGTGCGGTCGCATGGCCCCTGTGTGCCTTGAGAGCTTCCGGTGTTTTTGTGTGTTTTTTTTAGAGTTCCCGCTATATTTATTTATGGCTGCAACGCATGTTTTAGGGCCCTGTCGCTTTTTGCGAGACTGCGCTTTGGAGGGCCAGTTACATTTTCGGTCCCCGTTGTGCTCTTAGGGTCCCGCTGTGTTTATTTGGGGCTTCTGACGCACATTTGTGGGGCCCAGTACGATTTTGGGTCTTCGGTGCGATATTTCTGGGTCTTAGCGCAACTTATCGCGCCCAGGCGCGTGGTTCCGGGGACCCAACGCCAGTTATCTGGGGTCAACGCGATTTTTGTGGACCTCTTCTGAATTTTCTTTAAATTCCGAATCTCGGCCTGATTTTTCGAGTCCCTGGCGCCATGTTTTTCCATCTCACCTCGATTTTCTTCGAGCTCCGGTATGTTTTTCGATGCCGTACGCGATTTTTCAAGGCATCTGATGATATGTTCGGTGCTCCAGAACCATTTTCCTGACCCGGACTTTTTTTGGAATCCCTCCTTATTTTGGAGGGCTCCGGCTTTATTTTTTCGGATACCGATGCGACTTTGGGGGTCACACGGTGCTTATGTGGAGCCCTAGACGCCAATTGTTGGCAGCCCCGACGTGAATTTTTTATGCCCAGACCAAATTTGTGGTACTACCGATGGGAATTATGGGTCCGAGCGCGATATTTGGTGGGACCGGTTCGAGTTTGCGGGGCGCGTTGTACTTAGCTGTGGCCCCAACGCGATCTTGGCGGTTCCTGTTGCAGATTTTCGGGCCTCGGAGCGAGTTTTCTGGGGCCCGCCGCATTTACTTGGAGCCCCTACG
This sequence comes from Ashinkailepas kermadecensis, assembly GCA_034440615.1. Classification (NCBI taxonomy): domain Eukaryota; kingdom Metazoa; phylum Arthropoda; class Thecostraca; family Neolepadidae; genus Ashinkailepas; species Ashinkailepas kermadecensis. The sequence continues at coordinate 107,225 of JAOTOM010002603.1, read as the reverse complement.
CGAATTCTGGTGGACCGACGCGAATTTTTGTGGCCCCAGCGCGACTTTTGGGGGCCTCGGCTCGATTCTTGGGAGCATATCCCTCTTAGGAGGGAGGGGGCATTTGCCCCTTTGATATGCCACTGCGGCCACCGAAGGAGTTTTTTGTTCAGCCGATGGCACCTTTCGGAGTATAAAAGCCCTCCGGGTAATTTTTGCCGGAACTGTTCTTAATTTTCCGGTGCTGGGGTCCATTCGATCGAGTCTCGGTGTGAACTTTTGGACATCGAGTTCTATTTTTTAAAGGTCTTGATGTGATATATTTGATGTGATAGCCTCCTTGACAATCCTGTAGGCCTCCTTTGCAATCCAGGGGGCCTCCTTGATAATCCTGTGGGCCTCCTTTGCAATCCTGGAGGCCTCCTTGACAATCATGTGGGCCTCCTTTGCAATCCTGGGGGCCTCCTTTGTAATCCTGTGGGCCTCCTTTGCAATCCTGGGGGCCTCCTTTGCAATCATGGGGGTCTCCTTTGTAATCACGGGAGCCTCCTTTGCAATCCTGGGGGCTTCCTTTGCAATCCTGGAGGCCTCCTTTGCGATCCTGGGGGTCTCCTTTGCAATCCTGGGGCCTCCTTTGCAATCCTGTGGGCCTCCTTTGCAATCCTGGGGGCCTCCTTGATAATCCTGTGGGCCTCCTTTGCAATCCTGGTGCCTCCTTTGTAATCCTGTGGGCCTCCTTTGCAATCCTGGAGGCCTCCTTGACAATCCTGTGGGCCTCCTTTGCAATCCTGGGGGCCTCCTTTGTAATCCTGTGGGCCTTTGCAATCCTGGGGGCCTCCTTTGCAATCATGGGGGCCTCCTTTGTAATCACGGGAGCCTCCTTTGCAATCCTGGGGGCCTCCTTTGCAATCCTGGAGGCCTCCTTTGCGATCATGGGGGCCTCTTTTGCAATCATGAGGGCCTCCTTTGCAATACTGGAGTCTTTTGCAATCCTTGGGGCCTCCTTTACAACCCTGGGGGCTTCCTTTGCAATCATGAGGGCTTCCTTTGCAATCATGAGGGCCTCCTTTGCAATCCTGGAGTCTTTTACAATCCTTGGGGCCTCCCTTGCAATCCTGGGGGCCTCCTTTGCAATCCTGGGGGCCTTTTTGCAATCCTGGTGGCCCCCTTTGCAATCCTAGGGGCCTCCTTTGCAATCCTGGGGGCCTCCATTGCAATCATGGGGGCCTCCTTTGTAATCACAGGGGCCTCCTTTGCAATCCTGTGGGCCTCCTTTGCAATCCTGGAGGCCTCCTTTGCAATCCTGGAGGCCTCCTTTGCAATCATGGGGGCCTCCTTTGCAATCCTGGGGCCTCATTTGCAATCCTGAGGGCCTCCTTTGCAATCCTGGGGCCTCCTTTACAATCCTGGGGGCCTCCTTTGCAATCCTGGGGGGCCTCCTTCGCTAGCCTGGAGGCATCCTTCGCAATCCTGGGGGTCTCCTTTGGAATCCTGGGGCCTCCTTTGCAATCATGGGGGCCTCCTTTGCAATCCTGGATCCCTTTGCAATCCTGGGGGCCTCCTTTGCAATCCTGGGGGCCTCCTTTGTAATCCTGTGGGCCTTTGCAATCCTGGGGGCCTCCTTTGTAATCCTGGGTGCCTCCTTCGCAATCCTGGGGGCCTCCTTTGCAATCCTGGGGGCCTCCTTTGCAATCCTGGGGGCCTGTTTTGCAATCCTGGGGGCCTCCTTCGCAATCCTGGGGGCCTCCTTTGCAATCATGGGGCCTCCTTTACAATCCTGGGGGCCTCCTTCGCTAGCCTGGAGGCATCCTTCGCTAGCACATCCTTCGCAATCCTGGGGTCTACTTTGCAATCATGGGGCCTCCTTTGGAATCATGGGGGCCTCCTTTGCAATCCTGAGGGCCTCCTTTGCGATCCTGGAGACCTTTGCAATCCTGGGGGCCTCCTTTGCAATCCTGGAGGCCTCCTTTGCAATCCTGGGGGCCTCCTTCGCAATCCTGGGGGCCTCCTTTGCAATCCTGGGGGCCTCCTTTGCAATCATGGGGGCCTCCTTTGCAATCACGGGGGCCTCCTTTGCAATCCTGGGGGCCTCCTTTGCAATCCTGGAGGCCTCCTTTGCAATCCTGTAGGTCTCCTTTACAATCCTGGGGGCCTCCTTTGTAATCACGGGGGCCTCCTTTTCAATCCTGGGGGCCTCCTTTGCATTCCTGGGGGCCTCCGTGCCAATTGTTGGCACTCTCTTGATTTCTGGGGCCTGCTATCTTCTCCTAGGTGACTCCTTCTTCGAATTAAGGGCCTCCTCTCACGTCTTGGAGGCCTCCTCTCATGTCTCGTCGGCCTCCTTGCTCACTTTTTTCCTGTGCATTTCCGGATAGGGGCCTCCTCAAATTTCAGGGGGGCGGCGCCCCCCTCTCACGACAGGGGGGCGACTGCCCCCCTGCCCCCCGGTGGCGACGCCCTTGGCTGTAGGGGGGCCCGCCCTTTAAAATAAATATATATATTATATTTTATTTAAATATTTTTTTTTTTTTAATTAATAACATTTATTTTCTCCCTTTTTTTTTTTTTTTTTTTTTTTTTTTTTATAAATTTATTCCTTTTTTTTTTTTTTTTTTTATTTTTTTTTTTTTTTGGGTTTTTTTTCTACTTTTCCCCTTAAAATTGTATTTGGTATTTTGTGTTTGATTTTGTTTTAATGATTAGCCATGTTGGAGGGGGGGTTAAAAGAATTTCCTTCATGGCAAACAAAAAATAAACCTAGAAGGGAAAAGTTAGTTAGTTGTTTGAGTTTTAAGGCGCTTCGATTAAACTAGAAGGTAAGACATCGGTTTTGCACTTCACTTAGCTCCTCGCATTGATTGCACTGTATTCATATTTATTTTTCTTGCCAGGCGCGTTTTTAGGGTGGGTCCAGGGATGGTCCCACAAACTCAGGAGATGTCTTGACGCCTCCCCCCAAACTGCGCGTCTCGAGCCTTTGTGCGACAAGGAACAAAATCGTCATATAAAGATGTGTCGGAGGAAAGGAGGCTAGAGTTGCGAAGCCCGGTACTCTCGTTGATCGAGCCCATTGCTTCAGTGTCCCCTAGGACCGGCCAGTTCGGCCAGTGTCACGCCGTCTCTCGCGCCGTTTTATCTTGGTTTCCCCTTGGGCGACCGTCCGACTTGGGTCAAAGTTCAAATAGAGGAGATAAGGCGCGGCCTGGAGTGCGTCTCGGGGGAGACCGGTGCGGCGGCTGTGGGGAACGGCAGCAGAGAGGTAGAGAGATAGGTAGTGTGGGTAGAGGCGTGCCGGATCATAACGGCCAGTACCCAGTCTTTGAGTGTGCTTTTTCAAGCAAAGTCGGAGCAGGTGTACATTTACGTTAACTGACGTGTCACGTCACAGTGCCTGTGCGCGTTAAGGTGCTGAAGGCAGGGCGAGTGGAACCCGTCTCCCAGGTAGTTCAACGGTCTTGACAAAACATAGTTTGCTTTACTACTACGCAAGTTGTCTCGAAAAGCACCAATCTTTACCGCGCGGGCTAGGAGGTAATTGCCTGCATCGCCTCCCATGCAGGATGCCGCGTGTTAGTAGCATGCATTGCACGCGGGGAGGATTGGAATCACGCAGAATAGTGTGCAGGTCTAGTACGGTATTTTGCAAATCGGTTCGCCTACGGCCGATGTTACCACTAGATGATCGTTTACGTGGTGTGCCAATGCATTGCAAGCCAGCTCAAATACGCCGGACGGCGCCGCTAGGTAGCCATTTATTTCAAGCGACGGGACAAATGGGCTCATCTGCCCGATGCCATCCGTATGTCCCTTTTGCCGGAGGTTGCGCGCGGGCGTGGTGTGTGTCGGCTGCGTCAGTTGAGTGACGTCTGCAGCTGCCAGCCGCTGGTGTCAGCGTAGCCAAACAGTAAATGGTAGATGTCTGGTGCCATCCGTTATTAGATAGGACTAAGATCCAGGTCGATTTTTCCCGGGGTGTCGCCACCAGCGTACTCGTATCGAAAAGCGCCGAGGGATCTTGGCGGGCAAGGAGATAATTTCCCACACTGCCCCTCGTGTTGGCTGCCTCGTGTTAGTAGTAGTCCGCAGTCACTAGAAGTATGCATTCCAGTGGAGGAGATGTGAAGGCATGCAGATTGCGTGTAGGGTCAGTACAGTGTTTTACAATTCGGACCATCTACATTCAATGGCACTAGATCATTAGGTAGCCGTTTAAGTCATGTGTCAATTTAAAGGAAGTCAGCTTATGCACGTCCGACGGCATCATCAGGCAACCATTTGTTTCGAGTGGTGGAGTAATTCGGCTCATCTACGCACGGTCCCATGCATGGGATAATCCCTAATTCCTGATGTATTTATTCCCCATACGAGCCCTGATTGCATTGCTACTACGAGTGGCTGCGCGGGCACGCAGTGTCCCTTCAGTTGCGTGGATTAAGTAATGTTTGCAATGCTCCTGCCAGCTTGCTGGCGTACAGATAGCCGAACAATAAATGGAGAAGATCTGTATGCTTGTCACGCAGCAGCGAGGAAACCGAGATGGTGGCGCCCTTTTCTTGGCAGAGGGCCGTACATGGATGTCTTTGAGCATCAAAGCTACTACAGCCTAGCATGATGTGACCTATGCTTAATGCGGTGTTGCAGGTGTGGCAGTGAGGTGTGGCACAATGGTCGTACTCTAGATGTGGCTGTGCTACTTCCGTGCAAAGACCAGTCTAGCAAGGATGACTTATTTGTGGCGGTCCGATTGACTTGACGTGTTCCATGTACCTAACGTTGGTTTGATGTTGTAGGTGTGGCTGGTGTGGTGAGATGTGAAGTTGTGCTATGTCCATACGCTATGGTGATGGTTACGAATGTGGCGCTGTGGGATGGCTTTGCAGTCGTCTGCGAGTATTTGTCAGATAAAGTGGCCCGCACCGACCTCGCGCCCTACTCCCCTCGCAGGCGCCTCCGCCTCCCCCCCTGGAGCCGAACGGCCGTCGCACCCCCTCGGGATCGGGCCTCCCCCGCGCCGCCCCTCCTGGACCGTCCTGGTCCCCCTCTCCCCATCCACCCTCTCGGGCTCAGGCCTCCCCCGCGACGCCCCCTCAGGACCGCCCCTGTCCCTCCGTCTCCCCATCTCTGCCCTCACAGGACAGCCCTGGCCCCCCTTCGCCCTCTCAGGACCCCCAGGGACCCAGAGCAGACAGTAACACCAGAGTCGTCTGATTATGAATTGGACGACTCTGTATCACCATCACCGCCACACACGCGGCTGCGGGAGCGTGATCACCACCATTAATGCAGCCACCCACCACTTAATTCTTGCTCCAATGGAATACGAGGTCACTCATATCCCATTGGGCAGAATTCAAGGAATATATTATCAAAAATAAATCATTGATTGCCGCCGTCCAGGAGACCCGATGGCGCGACAATGAGACATGTAATGTTAATGTCTTTGGTTATACCCCCTATACCCACAACAGAAATTATACACCCCGCGGCGGCGGGGTTGCCCTATTTATCTCAGACACCCTCCTCCATCGCCAGATCAACATTCACAGTAACCTACATTTTATTGCTGTTTCTATCCAAATTGCACAACTAGAGCTCACTATACTCTCTCTCTCTCTCTTTATCTTCCCTCTTCTCCTTCGCTATCCTTAGCTTCTGTGACCAACCTCATCGGTCTTCTTCCTCACCCCTGTCTGGTGCTGGGTGACCTTAATGCCCACCACCAGGCATGGGGCTGTCACACCACATCCCCTCGCGGACACCACATTGAAACACTTCTCAACACCCACAACATGGTCTTTTGAAATGACCAAACACCCACCCACAACACCGATATCGCCCCGTATCGTCCATCTGTAATAGACCTCTCTTTGGCTTCGGCCTCCAAGAAAAGAGGGGTAACCTCTTTTCTTTGCACGTACAACCCGACCACCTTTTTAGCGATTACTCTCCAATTCATATCATTCTTGAACGCTCAGCCTAGTCGTAACCACGTGCCGTGGTGGAACGACGAGTGTCAACGCGCCGTCGCTTTGCGGCGTCGGGCTGAGCGAAAATTCCGCACAAATTTCACCCCAACAAAACATGTTCGAAGCCCGCGAGGATAAAAAAAACGTTGTCAGCAGATTATCCTTGCCGCCAAAAAAACGCAGCTGGCAACTTTATTCAAACTTATTCAATCGTTTTACCCCATCGGCAAAATTTGGACTCCCACAGTGCGGATACCCACCACTGACAATTAACACGCGCACGTCCGGGGGGGCGGCAGATATCTGCCCCCCCCCCCTGCGGTTTTTCCTAATTTGCCGCCATACTAATCGGGTTAGCAAGGCCAAACCTCGTATGGCTGCTCATTAGTCTTTTCCGCATATCCTCATAAATTTTTGACCCTGGGTCATCTCAAGTCAGGTCACCAGGTCAGGCGAAGTGACCCAACATCCCTAGGAGTCTAGTTGGCATAACTTCCACAATAATTGGGCGATTGATTTCAAACTTATAACACGTCATGACCTCATCAGGGATTATAATATATATCTCAGTTTTTTTCGTACCATTGACCTGAGGTCAGGTCGCGGCCATGGCTTCCCCCATTATAGGCCTATGGTAAAATATACAAATGTTTCCTGGTTACATATTTGCTCTCGGAATGACCTCACAACGGTTATGGCGTGTAGTTGGAAGCTATTCTCAATGTTACCGCTGACATTTTTGCTCAGTGACCTCACGAAGGTCATCTGAAGTCACCTGAGATCACTAACACATTTCTGCGCATTATATCGCACTGCATTGAGCTAGAAGGCTGAAATTACCGTCATTGTGCTTGTATCGCCAAGACGTGTCGATTGATACATTACATGACCTCCCCAGGCTAACTCATGACCTTGACCTGAGGTCATAGTTTCGGAGTTGACCTGATCTTAAATCACACAGCGTATTGTCGATAGCACATTTCAAGGGCTGTCGAATAGCATTCGCCGTTTGTTTCTATTTGTTACAGGTCCTGAGATATGTGTCAATATCTGAGGGTCCCATCCGATCTGGTCGAATTTGACCTATGATGACCCAGTGACCTAAATATTGACCTGAGCGAAAACAATGACCGAAATACTTTCGATAGAGCTTGCCACCAGCTATCCAACGCCGTTTTCCGTTTGTCGCTACCTAGCATAGTTCTGGAGATCTTAGGGGGGGGCAGACATCTGCCCCCCCCCCGGACCGGCGAAGTTGGCGCGGACCGCCGGACGTGCGAATGTTAATCAACGCCGCATCACATAACCCACAGACGTCGCGGAACACTTTGCCACCTATTATGCTGACATGCTGACATGCTCCTCGAATACACAATACTCGCAACACACCATCGACTTCTGACAAAACACTCTCGCCACCTGGAACTTTAACTCGGACAACACTGAATCATATAATGCCCCCTTTACTCTCTATGAACTAAATTTACTCTCCAAAGTAACCAACACTGCGACTGGTCCCGACCAACTGGCATACCCCTTCTTCCAAAACCTATCCGACTCCGGAAAAGACAGCCTCCTTTCGGCACTAAACCAACTATGGACTGACGGCACCTTCCCCCTTCCTGGTCTACTAGCACTATCATTCCTATCGCTAAACCTCACAAACCTCGCGACCTGTCCTCTAGCTATCGACCGTTGTTGTTGTTGTTGTTGTTGTTGTTATTGGATGAGTTTGATCAGCCTGCCACCGTCAGGTGATATCGGCTGTTTAGTAGGGTGGAGTGATTTCCAAAAATTTTGGTGTCAAAGTCTTAAAACTTGCGTTTGGTTCTAAAAAGACGATCTGCAAAGTTTTAGAGCAATCTGAGGCCGGGAAGCCGCCGCGCCTCAGGGCTTTCTGAGGCCGAAATGACGTTTTTCTACCAACTTGCGGGATCAAGCCCGATTTCAGGAATTTAAATCATTGGATAGCAAATAAATATTTATTTCATTGCATTGTGCAGTCTTTCATCCACCGCTGTGCTAATTTTCACTTCCCTAACTTGAAAATTGTGCCTGCCATGACGCAGAGTTCCGGAAGGTGTGCCGCCCGCTGCGCCACCACTGCCCTCTATCGGCAGAAGTATGAACTGCGACCATTGACCGTTCATTCCGCAATATAAGTATCTTTCTTGATCAACTGGGGGGCAGGTAGGTGGCGGACTTGAGACAGTGCACAATGTGCTGACTTCTTATGCGCACAGCGCTATTTTATTACGATTCCAGCGACTTCTATCGACAGTTATACACGATTGGAGCGTAGCCACAGCCGGCTTTGGCATATTGTGGCCTGCCTTTCAGCCTCCAAGCTCACAATGTTTACCTGAGATACCCTGCTAGCATGTTTTCTTGGCTGCATGTGAATTGTTACTGCAGATATTTTAATTTAATTAATTTACTTTGGCGGAAACACTGACAATCCCACACCTTACTGGGTGGGTACTCGGTCACACGACTAACGCAGACCGCTCAAATTTAGCAGTACTGGCGATTATTTTATGCTCCGACCGTCGATTGCCCACCAACTGTTGCATTTACTCACCATCACCACCATGGTCATGGGTAAAGAATTGCTTTGTAAGTTACCCCGCCGGCGGCCAATGTATTGCGCGGCCATGGCCGGGGTAACTTGAAAGTTACCCCGGCCATGGCCGGGGTGGCCGAGGCATATTCTCCAATCATGACCATGGTTGGAACCGAAAATAAGGATCTACGAGGGCGTGTGTCGCACGCGGAATTTCCAATACAGTTATGCACCCTGAACTTCCTGTTATAGCAAAAACGTTTGTGATACATTTTTATCCTATGGCGAGGGATGAATTTTGAAACTTACCAGTTGACTAACCAGTTTTTTTCCTCTTTTCCAGACTAGTGAACCTATCAGATTTCGAGTATGAAAGTAAAAAAGGTTAAGGGAAGTTCACTCCGATGAAGACGGCTCACTTTGCGTTGGGCCATCCCAGCGAACTGCCGAAGAACCAACTGCCACTTCAGATTCATGTATATAACTTCTACAGACTACAGTCTAACAAACCTCGGGCTGTTGACAACCATGCAGCGGGCGAAAGGCAAATCGCCACGAGCGTTGCCAAGGGCGTTGTATACCTTTGGGGGAAAGCAAGCGTCCCTGTTAAATAGTTTCCGTCGATTGTCCGGGGTGTCCTGATGATTGTGAAGAAAGGAAAGGATCTAACAAAGACCCCAACAAAGAAACGCGCTGGCGCAGGCAAAACGATTCCCCTCCATGAGCTGTTTGACATCTGCGCGTGCAGCTGTCCTTCGAGAAATGTCTGCAGCTGCCCCAGCGAGAACAAGGTTCCATACCGCGAGTGGAATTTCTTACAAGACCAGCGAGGTGAGAGGAAGCGAAGCATCGGCGGCATTGACATGAAGACCTCCAATGCATTGGAGAGGAGGCGAAGAAATCAGAACCGTCTGCGGCCTGACCCGGCTTTCCTTCAGACGGACGCCAACGACTCGGAGCCTGGTCCCTCGGGTCTGACCGAGCACAGCACGGGACACGAGCCCGAAAGCATGGACGAGGGAAGCAATGGTGACGATGCATATGACACAGGGAGTGTCCACGAACCAACACAGACTAGGGCTCCGTACAATATGATGTCTCTGGAGAATTTCGCTAAGGAGTGTGACCGGTACATCGAGGTCACTGATGGGATTGCAGCGGCCCTTGGCACCGCTCTCTTGAAGGACCTTGGCCTCGTCACTGAGAACGACACGAGGCACGTCATCACACGAGATAAAGTGATAAGAGCCAGACAAAGGGCACAGGAGAAAGAAAAACGAAAGCTAAAGGAGGGCATAGGCGGTAAGGTGCAGTGCATGGGATTCGATGGGAGACAGGATATCACAAAGATACGAGAGAAAACAAATGAGCAAGACGTACGGCTTACGGGAAAAGAGAAGCATCTGGTATTTGTGAGCGAGCCAGGTGGAACCTATATTGCTCACAGAACACTGACATCAGAAAATAGTGCATCAATTGCTGGCAAGACTTTAGAAGTCCTTCGGGAGTGCGACTCAGAAGAATCCCTGCAGGCAGTATTGGTCGATGGCACTGCCGTCAACACAGGCCGCGAAAACGGTGCACTCACGAGGATGGAGCGCCAGCTTGGCCGTAGCGTCCAGTGGCTCATCTGCCTTCTTCATGGCAACGAACTTCCGATGAGGTATGTGCTGGTTGTTTTTATAATAAAACAAGAATTGACTGAAATACTTCGCCACTATCCACCTGATCCTTACAAATTACATTACATACAATAATATACTGCGTCATCTGCATATCTATCTAGAATCATGGCAATTTGTGAGTCCGTAGTACAATCCAAACACTTGCCATGCCATTTGCCCATTTAGACCCTGATCAATGTCTATCCAATTCCTTCCTTGTCCCAATCCCATTCTGTCCTGGGCTTTTTCGCAGGCATGTGTTCGTGGAGCTGGATGGAGGCCACGGTACCAGTGGGCCCAAGTCCTTCAAGGGCCCGCTGGGACAAGCTATAACTGGTGACATTCACCGCCAGCCGGGGGTGGACTTCCGTCCCATCCCATTCAACGCGCCTGACATCGCGGAGCAGGTTGTCGCAGACCTGTCTGCTGACCAGCGCATCCTTCTCCGGTACTGCCGAGCCGTCGCCACCGGCGTTGTCAGTGCTGAGCTGGCACGCGCCAGGCCGGGTCCGCTTAACCACGCGCGGTGGCTAACTCTCGGCATCAGAGTGCTCGTACTGTACACGATAACTGCGTCGCCAACCCCGGCTCTGACAAAGATGACGGAGTTTGTCCAACAGGTGTATGCCCCTATGTGGTTCGACATCAAAGCGCGCCCACTCTTCACGCAAGGAGCCGTGCATCTCTTCAGAACGATGAGACTTATTCAGACACAGACACCTGAAGTGCAGGCAGTGGCGAAACGTTCAGTGGAACGAAACGCGTGGTTCGCCCACCCGGAGAACCTAATCGCGGCCATGGTTGTCGACGCTGAGAGGTCGATCCGGGAGAGGGGGGTCAAACTGATCATGAGTGCGCGGAGTAACCCGGGATCCCGGTGCCGACAGTTCAGGGTGCCCCCACTGAACTGGGAGGCGGCCACATACACCGACATGATCCAATGGGACCATGTCGAGGTGACGGAACCGCCAGTTACCGCTCACATGTCGGACGACGAGATTATGTCAGCCGTCGACCAACCTCTCTCGCTACCGGCATTCCCATGCCACGCACAAAGTGTCGAGCGATGCGTTAGGCTCGTAACGGAGGCGTCCACGCGTGTGTTCGGCGAGGACAGGCGACACGGCATTATCGTATCGCGCCAGGCCAGTCGTGACGCGAGACCGAAATCCGCCAAGAAAAGTGACTTCGTGTAACGGTAAATGTGAGAGAGATGGGGAGAGAGAGAGAGAGTGAGAGAGAGAGAGAGACATAGACAGTGAGACAGAGACAGAGACAGAGAGATAGCCGTGTGCAATTCGTAGTCGTATGGTGGTGCAGGATCTTATTTAGATGAGTAGGTCTTAGGACTAACTGCGCTTAGTTCGTTCTGTTCGTGTGCCTATTTGTAGGCATAACAGCCATCCGAATATACCCTGTCTTAGATCCGCCCCCTCCCTGCCTTCAGTTGTCCCAGAGAGGAACTAAAACTGGGGAAAACGGCCAATGGCCACAGTTCACATTTCCACCGATAGAGGGCAGTGCTGTCGCTGCGGTCGGCGCACCTTACGAGACTCTGCGTCATGACGGGCACAATTTTCAAGTTAGAGAAGTGAAAACTGGTACAGCGGGCAATGAAAGACTGCAGAATGCAATGAAACAACTCTTTATTTTCTATCTAATTATTTGAATTCCTGAAATGGTGATTTATCCCGCAAGTTCGTTAGAAAACGTCATTTCGGTCTCAGAAAGCCCGGAGGCGCGGCGGCTTCCCGGCCTCAGATTGTTTTATAACTGTGCAGATCATTTTTTGAGAACCAAACACATGGTTTTATACTTTATCACCCAGCGTTTTTACAAAAACGCATAAAATCACTCCATCCTACTGTTTAGGTGTTTATAGATGTGATGTTAGAAGTGGTCCGGACGGTGCCGTAAGGGGTTTAGAGTGGGAGTAATGTCGGGTCATCGCCGTTGGTTTTAACATTGCAAGAACACATGGACATACGATTATACACTGCTTTGAGCCTTTTTTTATTAAGTGCTTGTTTGGATATTTTTGTTTGTTTTTTTTTCATCTCCATCACTAGTTGTGCCTCTAAAATCTTTGAGCGCATGATTAATGGATGAATCAGAGTCTACCTCGAAAACAACTAAATTATCTCCCCCTTTCAAAGCGGCTTTCGACCCAGACGCAGCACCGCCGACAACCTCATCCAAATTGTTGACTCTATACAGCGCGGTTTCATGAAAAAGCATGAAACCGACGCACTTTTTCTCGACTTAAAATCAGCATTCAATAAAGTACACAGTTCTGCCCTTCGAATCAAATTACACCATATTGGCATCAGGGGCAGAATGGCCACATTTCTCACTAACTTTCTCTCCAAAAGAACATTCACCGTCCGCTGCGGCAACATCCACTCTCGGCCCCAAAATCTCGATCAAGGCGTCCCACAAGGCAGCGTGTTATCCCCCACCCTCTTTCTCATCATAATCAATAATGCTCTCGCTGACCTCTACACAATTGCTCCCTGTCTAAAATACTCCATTTAGGCCGACGATTTGCCATCTGGTGCACACACCCATCGGCAGACAGAGCAAATTATTTCATGCAGCGCGCCATGGATCAAATTGATTCCTGGTGCTCCCTCTGGGGACTGCATATCTCCCCCGCTAAATCCGTCTCAATACTTTTCACCCGGCTCCACTCGTACATCCCACCTCTTACACCGCTCCGCTATCGCGACCAAATTATCCCTCACCAAACCACCTTCACCTATCTTGGCATCGTACTAGACAAAAGTCTTTGCTTCGGCCCCCGTATTGTTTATCTAAAACAACGTTGCACAAAACGTCTAAATATCTTGCGCTGCAATGCAGCGCATGCGTGTGCTTGCGGCATGAGGGCTATGTGTTCTGTGACATTTGCCATCCAGACTTCGATGCTTCAAAGAATCTCACGAGCCATGGGGCCGGTGTAATGTCCTACAACTTTGAGCATGAGGATGCATTTCCGAAGCCAATGCCGATTCCAAAACCCTTCAGTCGCCTGAAAGACACTTTGCGGATGCATTTGCAAACACGTACACACGAGGAATGCCACGCGAAGTACAAAAAGAAACAGGAGGGAGCAGCGAGGAAGTCGTCGATCAGGGAGGAAGTCGCAACCCGTGTCGCGCGAACGGCTTATCATGTCCTTAAGCAGTCACAGGGACAAAGTCAGTTTGAGGAGTTGATCACACTACAGCACATCAATGGAGTCCACATGGGGGACATTGGACACTCAGCCGTGCAAATGAGCAGGTTCCGGAATGAGTTTAAACTCATCGTTCTAGAGATGCTGGGTCGCCACATAGCCAAAACTCCGTGTGTTGCGGTGATGGCGGACAAGGTCACCGTTAATCACCGCACACTGGACATCACAGCAATACTCGCGCTGGTGCCAGATGCTCCCTCTGATCAACTGTCTGTTGATCAACTGTCTGTCCAGAGTTTCGTGGTCGGTGCCCCAGTGGTGACACAACACGATGGATCATCTTTGGCTCACGCCTGGGCGAAGACTCTGGCGACGATTGGGATCACGAGTCCCAAACAGATAGCTGCGATATGTACGGATGGTCAGTACCATCAACTGTCTGTTCCAGGCAAGTTTCTGGAGGAGCTCCGAAACACACAAGAGGACATACGCGAGCAGTCTGCAGCAGTGCGTGTTCCCATGCTGTGGGACGGAGCACACTTGCTGCAGCTCGCTGAGTCTTCGGCGAGGGATGATGACAAGTGCCTGTGGGTCAATGGAGTAGTGAAAACTATAACGAGGGTCACCAAGCGCTACACGACAGGGAAAGGACGCGAGAGGCTTCGAGACGCACAGAAGCAGCTGGGTCTCAAGGAGATGAGTCCCCGGCTGTGGTCTGAGACAAGGTTTGCTCCACATGCTGCTGCGGTGCTGAAAAATTTTCAGCACAACATGCCTGCCCTGATCCGCCTCCTTGAAGAGGACTACAGCACGTCGACTGGGAAATCTGCTGTCATCGATGGTCTGCGGGATGACTTGCGACTGCTCAGAGGTAAGCTGAATAAAAAGTAATGTCGATTGGTTTTAACAGTTCTACATGACCAATCATTCTAGGAAACGTTAAATGATGGTCCACAGTTTACGCATAATTGATGTTTCTTTGCACGGATGTACTTTCATTCGTCATTCGTTCATCAAAACCGCCACAGGGGGTTCAATTTCTGTAACCTGGCAGTCGCTGTGCTGATTTCGAATTGTTACCTGTTCCTGGAAAGATTTAGAAATGCAGCACATATAAATTAATCAGCGCTCCCATTGGATGCCATGACATTGGCTGTACCCTGATTCACCATTTATGGGTGTTATAATGTACTGAAGGGAATGGGTGCAATGGCTTACTGAAAGAGCCCTTTACCGGTGTATACAATTTGAAATCGATATCTCAAATAGTTTGGTCGGGAAGGCCAAAAATGTGGCAATAGTAGCGCTATGGAGCCCGGGCGACCGGGCCGAGAAATAGTGGCTGCTGAGCGTGCCCTTGACTTTGAACCACAATTCTATTGTTGGAAATGGGTACGGAAGGTTCCATTCTATCATCCTGCCACCTTACCCCCTCCCCCTCCCCCATAAAAAATCGAATTCCAGTGAAGCAGGGCCCGAAAAAAACGCCGAAAATCCGCATTTACCGACAAAACTCCCGACTTTAACCTCTGACCAGACCTGGAAGGTCAACCATAAGAGATAGTTGAAAGATGGTCATGACCAAAAAGTTAGTTTACGAGTGGGCCTACCCACAGGTGAAAGCCGAATTTCTCTAACTCTCACTTTTGTGCCCCCCCAAGCTTTCCAGATTTTAGCGTGGCACAAAAATGCCCTCTCCAGTGCGCGATAGCGCCAATGCGCGTGTTATTTTCTCTTCAGACAGCGTGTGCTTCCGGGGCCATGCGGCTGCCCTGCGCGACCTGTATGAAGTCTTGGCGAAGGGAAGCGGAGCATTACATAACCTACAGAAGCTGCCGTGGGAACGACAGGGCGCCTTCACAGGTATGGTGGTGGAGTTGGAGCAAATGAAATCCGTGCTGAACGCCACAGTTCGGCCAATGCCTTCAGGAGCCTTGACAGCAGAGGTCATCTCTGAGATGCTGGAAGAAGAGGACACTGAAGATCTGCTGAGCTTTTGGACAACCTTCTCGGAACACCTGCCCAATCTTCGGGATAGAGAGGTATGAGAATGGAAATTATACATGATATTCACTGTTTTTGACGTGAGATATAGTCTGTGTGTACGTGGGACTAAATAATTATTTTTCATCCAGCGTGTACACCATATCGCGGTCAAAACGTTAACTAAATGCTGAGCAACTGCTATTTTTATTTCCATCTTATCTAAGGAATTACATGTGTATGCCAAAATGTTGTAACTTATACATTTGTATGGTATACTTTAGCAAGGCAACACATCGGCATGAAATGTGATCGGTATAACGGGCAAAATGCATGTTGTGGTAAAGTTGTAGGAAAACAGAGCTAACTTCCATGGCTAGTTCAGTTGTGGGGTTTGTTACGGGATAGTGCAATTTAAATCTGTTACATGCATCTGACTTGCACATTGACATGTTACTTGGCTGGGAGTATTACGTTAAACTTATTGAAGATGTTAGCATTGTACACTGAATATTGCATAAATTCGGGGAACAGACGAATATAGTTTGGTCAAAATTCAACACATTCATAATTTACCTTTGTACTGCAAGTTTGAAATTATAAGGTGCAATGTTCAAACCTCATTCCATCCACCGCCAAAATGTATTGTGTTTTGCAATTCTGAATGCGTTTATAGTATACCTCTATTTATCTTGAACTAATCACGGCGGGAGTGAGGACGTTTCCCTATTTGGTGTACAATAATAATGTTGTGGAACGGAGCACAATTGTTACAGCTCGTTGAGTCGTCGGCGGGGGCTGAAGACATTTGCCTGTGGATCAGTGGAGTGGTAAATGATATAGCGAGGATTGCACAAATATATTGTTAAATATTTTTATGTATTGTCCACAGGTGAGCCAGGTAGCTGACTTCACCCAGGCGCTTGCGGAACACACCGCGAGGCGCGAGGAAGGAGTGGACTGCCATGGCTCTACAAAAGGCTGCAGCAACAGGACAATGCTGGAGGTGATGCCCCACATGCGAAAGGTAGGCGATCTACAGCAGTTTGCTGCGTCGCCCACTTCTAGCGTTGTTGAGGACATGATGGCATGCGCGAAGCGACTGAGGAGCAGAGTCGTCCCCCCTGACTGTGGAAACGAGAGCCTACGCGAGTCAATGTACGCAGCGTACAAAATCTTGCGTGAGGAGTATAAGAAACAGCCTGCGCCAACCAACCAAGGGCTCTACAAAGCATTATGGGCTGCCAAAGACAGTGACCAAAGACTGATGGTTTATGTAGACCTCGTGGCCCGTCTGTGGCTCGCGTCGCCATGCGAGAGCGTGGTGGAAAGCATGGGGTCCGTGGTTGCCGAAGTGTTTGGCGTCCACCGAAACCTCGCGCACGAGAACGCCGCCAGCGAGCTCATAGTGCGCTGGAACGGCCCCAAAGTGTCGACTGCGGACGCCCTGATCCGGGCCGTCGTTCACTCCCCGCGAGAACACTTCAACTTTCTGAAGAAGTACCAAATCAGTGCTGAGAGCAAAGTGGTCAAGAGGATGAGGCAACGGTGTGGCCGTGCGTCCGTGTTTGTGTAAGTGTACACCGGATCAATAGGGTGTAATGAAAAAATCAAGTTGAATCTAGATGATGAAATTAAAGAAGATGATGAATTTGAATCAAATTTGTCATACCAAACTTGTTGGCGCTGTCGGCGCCTTTTCTTGTTTGATTTTCTAGTACGTTACCCCCGCCCCCTGTCCTACTTCCCGACAGAACAGCAGTGCACGTGACGCGGTGATGCCATCTGTGCACGGGTAATTGCGGAGGACTTGCGTTTCCTTAGGGTAGGCACGACCTTCGAGCCGGTCATGTCAGGGCGCATTCGTGGTGCGGTAGTGACGTCATCAAAAGTAGTGACTGAGGAATGTCGATTATTATTGCGTCAACCTTCGTGATTTTCACAATGGAAACAAATAAGAGACCTCGAGAACCAATCGCGGAAGTGTGTGGTTCTTTGTTTTCAATTGTGAAAATATGCGGATTTGCACTATTTGGGCGGTGCATGTCGGCCTCGGGTCGCCGCTGCCGGTCGCGCCCTCTCTCGGCTCTCGGCTTTGGTAGTGAGCGGACGTGCGTTGGTGTCTGCACCCTGTCACGAGGTCAGCTCAGAGTGCGGGGCATGGTGTCCGGGCGTGAGATCGTGCCAGCTCTCGGATGTCGTGTGCGTCAAACGGTTCGGCACACACTATCAGCGTGTCGCTATGGCTCTTGAGATGTCGCTAGTCGCGACTGTAGGCGCTGTCCATCGTGGAACCATGGACGGCGCCTACATGACTTACGTCTTGGGTCACGGACGGCCTTTGGGCCAGGAACGGTCCAGAAAAATCCCGCGTTCGGCCTGCAGCTCACGTTTGCAGTCCGGCCTGCAGTAACAATATCACCGCCAATTTTACTCAGAGAATCATTATAGCATGAAATTTACATCCAACTGAATTGCCTCCACTCGCGTTGCGCTGATTATAGCCGTTTTAGTTCAAAGGAGAAGATATATGCTGGGATTTCCGGCTGATAATAGTATATCATATTAGTTTGCATCACTTTCGAAGACGCGGCCATAACCCTATACCTTTTGATTCTCACGATTAGCCGAAATTCGAGGTGCTGGTGTGTCGAAATGAATGTACTTTTCCGTACTTTCTAGCTAATAATGTTTACCTACCGCCAAGTGTTTCATCCACTGCTACTGAAGGTTTCCGATAATCCCACGCACGCCAATATATTGTTTCGCTGTCCATGTTATTTTTTTATACTTGGCATACCTAACGTTCGGTTGTAGGAGCTGACAAGAAAGTGACAGTGCCAAGGAGTTTTCAACCTCATGTTCGCGACCCCCCCCCCCTCCATTTTTAGCAAAAATATCACCGGATTAGGCCTGTTTGTACCCTGGTATGCATCTCACGGTACGAACAATTCTGCTATGATCAACTTTAGCTGATATAGATGGTGCAGCATGGAAAATAAAGAGGGGGTGGGGGGCTGCCTGTGCAGTAGGCACCCACGGTACCCCGCCTCCCTACGCCCATCGACGAACAAAAACTCAGATGCACGCCTGTTTTCCACGAAATGGTTACTGGCTGCCACTGGGGAATGGAGCCTTCCTTGTGCGTTTGACGGAAACAAATGAGACACATTCGAGTTCCTGAAATTGTCCGGTGACACAACCGATACTTTTTTTTTACCTCTGCGCTGCATCTCCGGTCGCGACTGGGGTGCAGACAGGGCTACCCTCAACACAATGTGTATTGCTCTGATTTGCTCAATCCTGGAATACAATACGTTTATCTTCGATCATATATCTCCTACACACATCGCAACACTTGAACGCATACCGAACCATGCACTACGCCTCATCACCGGAGCACACTGCACCACGCCCATCACTCGTCTCCGGGCTGAGGCCCACCTCCCTAGCTTACAACACCGCAGAACACTCCAACTAGTTAGATACCAATTTAGAACCACAACACAGCACAACCACCCTTCCAGTCTCGCACTCTCTAATCCTTCCGTTCGGCGTACATATAATAGAAACAAGCACAATATTGCCATATATTTGAACCATGTCCTTACTTTCACACTCAAATTCCCCGACGTAACCCAGGGCAAATTGCATCCCCTACTCCAGTTTTGGCATATGAAACACCCAAGCTCGAATATCTCACCCGGCAAAACAGAAAACTACTTTTCCTCATCGAAACTAAACTAACATTTTTCGAGCATCAAGCAGTCCACCCCTAGTACACATACTTCTACACTGACGGCTCCCGTACAATAGACGGTACGGGAGCCGCCTGATGCGGTGGACCCAACTTTGGCCACACAAAATTAACACCACACCACTCGGTTTACACAGCAGAATTAGTGGCAATCCTAACCTGTCTACAACACATTATTCAACACCACATCACCACAACCACCATCATCTGCACTGACTCACGTTCATCCATTGACGCTCTCGCAGCTATACACAACACCTCACACCCCACACTCCATGCTATCCGACAATTCTACCACACCAATCATGCTCACCTCCAACTCACACTACTCTGGGTCCCTGGCCACATGGGGATACCGGGCAACGAGCGGGCGGATGAGCTCGCTCGTCGAGGGATCGACCTCCCACCGCCCCCAACCTCCCGGTGCCTCCCGGTGCCTCCCGGTGACCTTTTGTCCATCACAAATCAGTTATGTATAAAATATATGCAGGCATGCTGAAACCACAACACCACACACTTACACCACATTAAACCCTTTCTCGCCAAATGGCCCTCCTCTCGACAACACACACGCGCACACGAAATCTTCCTTGCCCGGCACCGACTCGGACATACAACACTCACCCAGGATTTCCTCCTCCGCCAACTTCGCCAAGCTCCGCCTTGCCACATGTGTGACGTGCATAACTCTGCTGAACATGTTTTGCTTATCTGCCCTACATACCAATTACAACGTCGCCCCCTTCTTTCTTACATTCCCCAACATCGGATTCCACTTTCGCTGCAAAGCCTTCTCGGTGACAAGCACACGGGCTGCTTGAGCTACTTTTTGCCTTTCTGCACAGCACCAAACTTGAGCAAGCAATTTGAAGCCAGACGCTATCATCCTCTCCGTCGTCGTACAACACATACAGGTTATTTGACACTAGGTAGGCAGGGACCGATCCAATTTGGCCAAAACGGACGGTTTTCCTTGTAAGATTGCGCTTGGTTTTTACCTACGGATTTTCCAAGCAGCTCGGTTTTCCCCTTTTCGAATTTGTCCAAGCTTTAACTTAAACATACACCTACACACACAAGGTCGGGCCTGACGCCCACGACTCGCCCTGGGCGTCGGGCCTCCGCTTCGTTTCAGGTCGCAGGTGGGCAGTGTAGCCTGTTCGTAGGCTGCGAAGCTGCCCACTCTCCAAATGTCCTGATTGTTATGCATGTATGTATGTATGTATGTCCGTATATGAACCTGTATGCTATGTATGTATCGGCCGTTTACGCCACGTTCTTTGTTTGCCGGCGTCTCATCTCTCCTTTCTTGCCTCTTTGATATAACCGAATGCCACATAAGCCGGATTAACGTAACACTTTCTTTAACGTAGCAAATTTCTAGCGGATGGCACTCTGCCACGGCTAAAGAAAAAAAATAAAGTGGCCTGCTTTGCAAGCCCATCTGCTTGATCCTTTGCTGGAATATTTACTTGTCTCGGGATATTGAATTCATAGGGACATTTGTGCTTCAATTCATGATAGTGAGATATAAAATAAACAGCTCATCCGTTCACTATGTTCTACCAAAGTTTCGGCTCACGCTTTCATTA
The DNA here is from genome assembly GCA_034440615.1 of Ashinkailepas kermadecensis. Classification (NCBI taxonomy): domain Eukaryota; kingdom Metazoa; phylum Arthropoda; class Thecostraca; family Neolepadidae; genus Ashinkailepas; species Ashinkailepas kermadecensis. Next base: position 86,543 of record JAOTOM010002603.1, on the reverse strand, counting down.
TGCGTGAGCCTTCAAATCAGATGCGAAATGAGAATGGGCGTACCTGTACCGCTCACAGCACATGTCACACTGTATTATTGTCGTATACAGGACGGCTAAGAGCAACACACCACGACAGTGCCTCCTAACTTGGCGACGCTATCGTCCACCTCTCTCCATCATTTTGTATCCTGCATGTGCATCAGTGATATAAGAAAGTACGTGAATCCTTTATCTCAAGCGAAGTGATTCTGATCTGGATTACAATTGTTCATGTTCAGTAATCAAGGGCGTGACAACCGGGGAGGGCGAAAGGTGCACCACCCCCACAGCACCTTGGACGGGATTGGCATGGACCCCATGGGTGTTGCATGGAGAGAATAGCCATCAAAATAGCTCTTGTCCTCGCCCCCAAACCTTGAGTCAGTGCCCGTGTGACTGGCAGTTTCCGTGTCATTGTCAATAAACTTCACACACGTTTAGATGAGAACAATCATCTGCGAAGCGGTGTGTAGCAGCACGAAGCGGTGCGTAGCAGCACGCATACCCATAATGTAGGATATGGCTATATATTACGTAACCCATAATAGCAGGATTGTTTGAGCCAACTTTTGGCATTATGCAACTCAGACTTTTGCATCCAAGAACTAAAGTTTTAGTTGAATAGCACGTGCAACCGTGATCCAAGTTCCACGATTGGACGCATATGTCTTCGGGAACATGGGCCATTTTATTCCACGCGAGCTCAGAAGCATTGTTGTACAAGGCTCAAAGATGGCGTCCGTCTGCCACTTGGCGGAGATAAAACGGTATTTGGAAAAACGATTCTGGCGATTTCCTAGAAAGGCTCCAGGGGCTCAGCGGCGTGAAGAGTTGCCATTGCCACGCGTGACGCCCCGCCATCAGTGCCGGCTGAGACGTCGGTGCCCAATCCGACTACCCACGTGTGGCAAATCCAGGCATCGCCTCACCGCCCGTCACATTTCGCCGAACGCATTTCTGGTCTCAAATTCAGCTCTTAGAATGCGGCCGGGATAGCGTCGCATGGGAGTGCTGGCCGGGCTGTAAAGGAGACGAATAGCGCCATTAACCCCACACCGCAGCAGTTACAGCCCACAGGTGTCCGCGGCCTTATGTCCGGGAACATTGGGCAACTGCCACCTATTAGATACAAGAGCACCAACGTTCAGTAGAGCAATGAACACAATGTGTCAACATCTCTTTTCTGTCATATTGGGCGCGTTAAGATTGCACTGTTGGCATGATAGAGAAACACAGGTACTGTCCATTGGTCTGCATATTAGTCCTGTTTAATTTCCAAATTGTACACCATCCGAATCGCTTTCTTGGAAAGTAATTACTGCACCAGATCTTATAAAATTAACCAGTTACAGAAACATCCAACCAAAATGATCGATAAAAAGCACATTTGTAAGCATGACCTACAAATCGATTGGTCACTAAGCTGAAGTTCCCTGAGATATTCCATGAACAGTCTGTTTCTATCCTACGCAAGTTAGCTTAACCCACGAATGGTTGTGGATGGGGGGGGCTTTCCGACATCCTCATATATATTGAATATCGCCGGAACCGCAGCAACTTGCGAGCTCAAACTGTGAGTACCTTCAAATGCACATTGAGGCTACGTCTTGGAAATAATTATGCCGATGGTCATCTTATGTCAGATCAATGCCACGTCATGCAATAATTCACATGAACTCACATTTCGCCTTTGACCAGCATCGAGCCAAGAGCCATTTTGACGTCGATTCTCTTCATGCAACACCCATCGGGTCCATGACAATCTCGTCTAAGGTGCTGTGGGGGTGGTGCACCTTTCGCCCTCTCCGGTTGTCACGCCCTTGATTAATGAACATGAACAATCGTTATCCAGATCAGAATCACTGCGCTTGAGATAAACGAATCACGTATTTTCTAATAACACTAATGCACATGCAGGATGCAAAATGATGGAGAGAGGCGGACAACAGCGTCGCCAAATTAGGGAACACTGGCGTGACGTGCTGCTCATAGCCGTCCTGTTACAACACTAATACAGTGTGGCATGTGCTGTGAGCGGTGCATCGACTCTAACACCAGATCCATAGTTCCGACGTGGGAATGCTGCAGACATTTCCCACCAAATGTGAATCAGTCAATATAGATCGGTCTCGAATGCCAATCGTAGCCACTTCGAGGTTCTTTGATGGCTTCTATTGATATGCAGATTAGCCCACCGAAAAGTTGCCCAGCGTACACGTATATAACTTATCGCCTGAATGTCTGGCCATTATGGATGTTAATGGACGCTCCATTGACGAGAAACCTGGATATGCATAAATTCTCAACAAGTCAAGACTACGGCATTTCCAACATTTTACTATGAGTGGCGATTAAGTCATTGCAAAGGTTTGATTGTCACCCATTGCAAAGACATGATTGTCACAATCGGCCAGAGTAGAGAAGAGTACACATTCGCTCCAAAATACTGCATGAAAACACCAATGGCGTTTGAAACTCACATTTAACGGTGACCCAATTACAATACATGGACAATCATGTAGATTGGTTCAGATCGAGACGTGTGAAGCACTTCCATGGCTCACTGACAGCTTCATGAACCACGGTCTTGATGAACCGGTACTGGGCACCGACGAAGCTGTGAACATGAGGTAAGACTTCTGATGTGTAGAATTTATAATGCTATGCTATTACGAAGGAGATCGCATAGGCCGACTGAATTTGAATTTTACCAGAAAACGCATTACCTTTCTGCTGATGTGCTGCTTAACATCCATCGTCTGTTGATGGCAAGGGGGGGGGGGGTGTCACTTTGCGTTGCCTGCCCGACTGGGTGATGCATAAAGTACGCTTCCTGGCTCTTGCTCCTATGGCTACTTCTGTACCGCAGAAGTAGTTAACTGAGTTTCTGTAAGATAGGTTTCTATACATGGAATATTTCTAAATAAAAATACAGGGAATAGATTGGTGGGGTTGTTCCTTCACCGTGCCATGCCCAGGAGAAAACATCACGAAATTAGGCTCCTTCTCTTGGAATCCGTCCCACTCCACGCCACTTGGCGTGACTGGTCACTTTCTTTACCGCTGGGGTATTTTCAGTTCCATGAGGAGGTGGACCGGTTGGCTGACTTAATCACGCAGAAGGTGGAGGCGGTATCGGCCGGCTTTGACATCGGCCGTGCTCTCTAAAGTTCGAACGGAGGTATGAAGCCATGGTTGCAGATTACTCCCCACAAATGTGGCATACGTGTCCACGGCCAATTCTTAGTCATCACACAACGACGTTATGAAATTTGATGGAAGCTCGATTGGGTTCAGCACACGAAATTTCCTCAGGTCAACATTAAACCACAAAATTACCATGGGTCAAATTAAGTTGATCACCTCAGTTAACCGTTAAAAGGTCAACTATTTCCTAAGACAGATCAGTCTCGACTCTAGAGCTAACGCTCACCTCGGGGACTGTGTAGGAATCCCATTGGTATTGCCTGCGATTCCCACAGGGATTCTATAAATGTCACGAGAGGTGTGATTGACACCTTATCACGCATCACGTTAATTTAACTATTAGAATATCTGAGGGATTGTAAGTGATCCCGTGGGAATTCCCGTGGGAACAACATGCCAGTGCAATGTATTCCCATGGGGACTGCGACAAGTCCAATTGGGAATGAGTTTCATCCCATACGGAATCCCATGGGAGTAACATGGTACACCAACAGGAACTGTGTAAAATTTCATGGTGGAGTCCCGTAGTGAACCGCATGGTATTCTCGCACGGTTGTGTCATCAGAAATGTTTCATATTATGACAAGGGCAATCCCATCCGATTGGATGAGATAGTCCAATGAATTTTTTTTTCACTAGGGAAAATGGAAATGGGTGGACCCAAATTGGTTGGGGGTGAGGCACACACACCATATTTATATGCTTTAATACTTGAAATTATTGGGGGAGGGGTGGGGAACAATACATGGGGAAATGGACGGACTGAAGTTGACTCGGGGTGAGGCCCACACTCAATAGAGTCAAATGTTTTAATAGTTGAAAATCCCCTCCAAAAGTATGGGAAGTTCCACCCCTTGTGTAGTGCATTCGACACAGGAGGAATGCTCATCATTGTAGATAGCATCATCATGCTCATCATTGAGAATATGCGCTCTGATCTTTGCCTTCAGTCTTACATACCTACAACCATTTCTCAGTTGTGCGAGCATTTGCCACTCTCACCAATACATTACATGTACCTCACACAATGCTCATGATGGACTGGGCAATACCAGGTCACGTCAATCGCTCACCTGTGTACCGACACCCAGCGATTGGGCGGCGGCCTGCCGTCGGGTTGCCGATGCGAGGCTGCAGCAGCGCGTCTCCAGGTGGTCGGTCACGTGCGGAGGGACGGCCGACGGGCACGCTCGGCAAAGGCTGCGCAGCGCGTCTCCAGGTGGTCGGTCACGTGCGGAGAGACGGCCGACGGGCACGCTCGGCAAAGGCTGCGCAGCGCGTCTCCAGGTGGTCGGTCACGTGCGGAGAGACGGCCGACGGGCACGCTCGGCAAAGGCTGCGCAGCGCGTCTCCAGCTGGTCGGTCACGTGCAGAGAGACGGCCGACGGGCACGCTCGGCGCAGATTGGTCTGATTGCAGCCTGGCATGCCTGTCGGCCGGGAGTGGTGCCATTTGTACTGCGCCAGACACCGCGCCCCGCCCGCCGACAGCCTGCCCACGCTGGCCGACCGCCACCCGTCATTTGACGCTGATTTTAATAGTAGTTTAGGAGCGCATCGCTTCGGAGAAATATGAATGATGATCAGCATGATAATCAAGTGCTAAAATACCGAGGTGTAGGTCTCGGTCCTCTCACAGGTGGAGCGTGGTGATTGGATGCAGGCCAAGCAGCGTCTGAGGATGGTCGAAAGTTAAGGAGCGTCTGAGGATGGCCACTGCTCGGGGTGTAGCTTTCGTTCAAATTGTGATTTTGGCGGCGACGGGCTTGTGACAGCTGTTGTATTCTCGACTCTTTCCCCTGTGTTTCGTATGGTGGATACGTGCCACGGGCGTCGCCGCCGCCGGGGTCCCTGTGGTCCGGACATATCCGATATCTTTTGGGCGGGGTTCGTCCCCACTTGGAAAGCTAGGAAGCTTGGGGAAAATACGACATCTTTCTGAAGTCTCCCAGCTTGTGGTATGATTTTCAAATTGGAAGTTAATTTACAAAAATTGGAAGCGAACTTCCAAAACAGCCCGGATAGGAAGCGTCCATATTTTCCAAATTCATTTCATAATTAATGAATAATTCAATTCAAGTTCATAATTTCCAAATTGGAAGCTCACCTACAAAATTGAAAGTGAGCTTCCAAAAGTCGGAGGGCTCGGTTAGGCTAGGCTCCTATCCGGGCCACTTTGGAAGTACGCTTCCATTTTTTTGGAACCTACTTTCCAATTTGGAAGCTAACTTCCAAATTCGAAATTATGAACCGTGGAAATTATGAACACCTCCTATGCCGTCTGTTTTGGAAGTTCGCATCCAATTTTTGGGAATTAATTTCCAATTCAGAAATTATGAACGTTAGAAGCTGTGAACTTTGGAAGATACGATACGCCGCCGAATCGGGCGGACGGCCTCACTCGACGATCTCACCACGGACCCGCTGGGCAAGTCTCCGTTGCCGTTTATGTCACCATGACCAGCGTCTTGTCCGAAGAGCAGGCCCACCCGTCAGCCTGACCTGCACTTAAATGTGTGTAATCTTTTAAAGGATTGTGCAAATATAGCATAGCATTGTACATCACAAAAGAGCAACGTGATTTTCCCTTTTCCATGCCAGTGCAAGAACGATCATCTCTATTGCAGCTTTGGTTGCCAGCTGCTGAATAAAATGTTTTCCCTGCAATAGTCAGCAACAGCAAGAGCCATTGGTACGGTAGAAACGCCAATCCGTACAGGTCCAATAGCAATACCCGCGTAATAGCCTATGATTGTATGACCACGCAAAAACGTTTTGTCTCTACGACGGGGAAGTGAGAGTGTCGGCTGGGTTATACATGAGCATAGGAATGTGGGAAAAGCATAGGCTGGCTTTCGAGCAGCTGAACCGTAAGCTAGCCGTAAAATAAAACAGTAAAATTCACCATAAAATAAAAACAGAAAGAATATTGGGGCTCCAGAATCAAATTCCGAAATCAGACCTTGTTTAATGCTACGTTGGAGGGGGCGGGGGACACGTTGGCGGAAAGCGGACAGTCACCCAACTATCTCGGAAATAGTTCCTGCACCACCTGGGGCCGAATCCCAACTGGAAACTGAAGGTGGTGACGCTATGGACACGTATTGTACTGTATTCTACGTGCCCATTACGTGTGTTTGTTTGTTATTTGGGCTTTAGGGCGCGTCGACAACTATGGTCATATTGCGCCCATCCCATTACGTGTGTCTACGCTTGCAAAATATAAAGCTAAAAATGGCTTTGCGAAGCACCATACAGTTCAAAAGAACTGTTAGCTCGCAACGCAGCAGGCAAGAACTTAGCAACTTTAGAGGCTAGGATAACACTAGTTTAGTTCACTAAAGGTCACATATGAGCATCTCCCAACACCCACCAACACATCCTTAGGAACTTACAGGAAAACCATAACGAGCTGCATTTTCTTTCAAGGTTTGGAAAACCGGCAAGCAGAAGCGTTAAGCAGAAACAGCTGACCATGTCGAGCGTCTAAGCGTGCTAAGGGCGCACAGGAAACTTCAGACGTGCGCAACATGTAGGTTAGGTTCTTCCTCCTTCGAAGCTGCTCCGGCAGCGTTTTCTTCTTTGTTGTTGGTAAAGCATGACTCATGTGTACATTTGAAGAATTCGAAAGTGTGGTAAAACTTTCCGCACAAAAGCACACGAACTTTCCAAGTTGTGGGCAGTGCACCCGTCCTTCCGAAGGTTCAAAAGCTAAGGTTGCGAAGTCGAGGGGAAGCGGCATTGCCCTCCATGAGCGTAGGAGCAAGGGAGAGACAAGCTGCTACGCTCATGGCTCACGACCATGTTAAACTCTAGTAGTCATCCACATGGAGCACATGTCCAGCGCAGCCTTGCGACTGCTGGATGTGTCTGTTGACAACAGGTGCGAGGAATATGCTGAACATTCACAAAACGCGCTGAATGTGACTCGGACAATCTAAGTGGCCTCTTAACAGAGGGGCCATTCATGGGCTGTCGAAATGTTACCCAAACACTACCGGGATTTTGCATGGGCACCAGATCCTCGATAAAACATTGTGCACGGACCGACATTGAAAAAACCACGGCGGTGTTAAGACGTCCGTTTGTTTACCCATCTATATGCTTTTAACCTGAACACTCATGTCAGCATTGGTTGCGCACGAATGTAATTTTATGTGCACCCTTAGCACGCAATTTATACGACGCTCGGCATGAATAGCTGCTTCTGCTTAACGCTTCTGCTTGCCGTATTCTCAATCCCTGGAAGAAAATGTAGCTTACTAACTAGTGTTTTCCGGCAGTTCAGGCTTAGGTAGGTATATATTTTGAAACTCCATGAAACCCGTACTATTCAAATTGGTAAAATCCGTCCATGCTAAAGCCGGCGGGGAAACGGCCAGTCAGTTAGCCAGTTAGTTATTTTGAACATTAAAGCGCATCGACGGGGCAACAGCCAGATTCGTTGCATTGGTCAATACAGCAATACTCGATGAAAAACGAGCGTCAAAATAACAAACGTTCATCAACTAATGCATGCAAATTTCATCAGGTAGCTCCAGACAACACACATATTTCCTTTTCAATCTGTATTCCTTGCCATTCACCTGTCATATTATCCAGCTGCACTCACCCGGCTTGAAACCATACGTAAACAAGTGATGAGAAACGCAATAACGCCGCGAGTTGTTTTCGTGTCAGTGCACTCTCCGCTCACGAGACGCTCAGACCACAACACAACATAAATGCAACATGAACACTGGCCAGATACGCATACCGTAGCACGGACACCAGGTGTACAAACACAACGAAGCGACGCTCCAAGAAGTCGCATTTGTTAAAGCTATTCCCATCAGATCGGCAAAGGAAAACGACTTTGTTTTCGAAGAAATATGTCCGGCTGCCCAATTAGTGCAGCAGATAACACCGTACGAGGAAGCGCTGTGACACGCAGTCGGGTTCTTTCTGAGAACCCATTTACGACCAATCGACGAATTGCCAGTATTTGTGCTTCAGTCCTATTAGAGACCGTCCGATGTCAACATCAAGCTCCAGAACTTGCTCAAAATGGATACCCGTTGTGCAAACATTCTTAGCTGAAACACAGTTTCCGTGACTGGTAATTCAACCGCGTAATTATTTATGGCAATCATGCTACGAATGCAATGGCTCCCTTTGTACTCACAGCCCTCGTACAAACTAAACCAAACCATTAGCAGTTGGTACTAACCATAGGTATTAGCGGATCATATCGAGCAGATGCACCATATTGGTGCACGTGCGTCCTATTACTTTTTTGAACGGAACATTATGCGTATGTGCATTTTCACATCTGTTGGCAAACTGAAGAATACATTTTGACCAGATCTAGTTGGAAATGGCATACAATCGACAATCTATACATGCAGCCTAAACTTAGCTCCAAAGCTACCGCGACCGAAAAATTATGTACGTACTGATTTCATTGGGTGCGCGCACATAGTGATACACATACGATCTTTGGTCTGCCACACCACCATGAACACCTTGCGCGGTGAAGTATCCAATGATCAGGCGAATATACGCAATAATGTGAAAATGAGAGATCGAGAGGACGAGCAATTCAGGAACCACCTTTCGAACGATGACCATGAAGGTCACACGTCACAACCACCGACTAAGACCCCGGGAGCCGGGAGCTACAAGAAAAGGAGTCGGAGAACATGAAAGCTACGCTGCCTACATGCCAAGTGGGCGATGGTGTATTTCACCCGTTCCTTTGTACGATGCGGACGCTGTCTCGTCAGGATCATCCAGTCAGGAGACCTGGATCAGCTTCTGCTCGCTGCTCGCTGCTCGTTTCACGGGCGAGCCGGAGTCGCTCGCTCTTCCGTCTGGCGCCCAGCCCAGCTTGCCCAGATCGCTGGCGATCCGGCGATCCGGCGATGCGGCGAGGGAGGAGCAGCAGTATCCTGAGAACTGTTCACGTCACCTGCGGCGCCCACGTACGCCGTGTGCACCGACCACGGACCATTCTCCGACCGCGCCACCCACACGCTGCGAATAAGCACCAGGTCAACGTCACGCCAAGTAAACAACGCAGGTGGACACGCCTCGCGTCAGCGACGAGCGGCACAACCAAGGCGCTGCCCATCCCTCCCGCCCCGTCCCAGCACAAGTGCTCACCACCACGAACTGACATCGGCGGCAGGCCGGTCGGCTCGCCCCTCCTGGCCGACCAACACCCTGGCGACTCCTCTCGCTCGTGGCGTTTCTCCGACTCAGTAGCGCTGACGGTTACCCACACCGGCGTCTAGCGGCGGGCGTAAATCAGACACGTGCGCCGGCCGGCACTGCACGCCACGTGCCAGTCACGTGCAGACGCTGTTGGACACGCTTCCGCGATGTGGGACCGTGGACGACGCCGCACGGCACGCCGACGACGATAACGACACGCCAACATGTGCCGCGCTGCCCGCACAAAAACGTGCCACGCGCGGCCGTTACCGACCATGACGAGCTGCTCCATAAGGCCAGCCGGCGCTGTACTCGCACGCAGACTGTGATTAACAATCTAGGCGGCCTGATTGGTATTTACATGTGCGACCAATGCTCCATTTGTAGGTATACCTGCCAACGTGTGAGAAGCTCACATACGCAGTCCAAGGTCGGGAATTGTTGTATCTGATTGATATCCGAACAAAGAAAAACTTTCATCCGCCGATAACGACCCTGGCGATACTATCAAGATACCCAGGTTTCTAATCTAATGTCAAGACTGATCCATACGAAGTTTCTTGGCGCATTGCCACATGAGGTGAAATATTCCGTGCAATGGTCAAAGAAGGATAACGCAGGCTAAGACTAACGCAGACCAACGCAGTCTTCTGTTTTCTAGGACGTCGACACGCAGTCTTCTGTTTTCTTATACTTATCACGAATCAGGCACATCCTTACCGTCTTTAACCAATAGCCACTAGTACAACTCATAATGGTCTTGATGATGGGATTATATAGGCGCTCGATGTGTACCTAAAGCGAAGGGCTGAGCCAATGAATTCTCACATCAAAAATAAGGGATAAACTATGACGTTTTAATGCAGAAGAAATTATAAATCTGGCTTCTGTTGTGCCCGATAGTCTATAAATCATGTAAATATCAGTCGCATACATATCTACACGAAAAGTTTGAAATGAACAAGCTCAATTACGTTTGGATCGCAGGGCTACTTCCACAACGGTTAGTTTAGTCAGTTATTTGGGTTTAGAGGGCGCATCGACTGCAATGGTCATACAGCGTCCATGCTTTAACAAGGGATCTCTACATATTCGCAATACTAAAATGGTAATCAAAGATGTGACCGGGGGATTCACCGCATACCATCAGAGTTCAGCCAACTGGGGGAAAGGATGAAGTACTGTGGATAAAGTCACTCACGTCTGTCGATTTAGTTATTCGAAGAAACATAAATCAAAACCAAATGATACCCGACGTTCTTGTGTCAAAACAATTCCCGTTCGTGTGGTATATACCTAGACATTGTTTTGATTACTTGAGTAATCAAATCAGTAACCAAAGTAATCAGTGAAGCCTGCAATTTATGCTACCCAAGCATAATTAGACAAGCAAATGGTAAAACATTATGATTAGGGCTGAGCCCACTTTGTTGCCAGCCAGCAACACACTCGGCATGTACGTTCCTAAAAACGGAGATTCATGAGGCCCAGAAGTTACGGACACTGGCATACATGACGTAAATGCCCACGATCTTGCGGTATCACACAAAGACACCAGACATACATCCTAAACGGTTTTCTAGACTTCTTACACTGCGATGCAGCCAATAGAAGGTTCTGGCTGCCGCAGTTCACGCAACCTCCCCAGCCTTCTCCATTTCCCCGCACAATGATACTCCGCCACCTAAACAAAGCACCGAACAACATGGCTGCCACCATTCGGTGCTCATCGTTTCTGGGCGCCGGGTACTGATCAGGCAGCAGGATGTGACGGGCTGCGGGCTCACCTGGCCACCACTGACGCCCCTGCGGACTGCACGCCAGGCCACCTGTCCGCCTGACCACCGTCAGCTCCACGTGCGAGCTGCCAGACCACCACGCGCCCGTACACGGTTCCACGCCCGATGACAGTAACATGGTTCCACGCCGATGGACACCGTTGCAGCACGCAGTACAGGCGAGGCCAACACCGGCCGACAACACCAGCTGGACAACAGAAAGCCGGTCTGGATGGATTACTTGGCGAAGCGCTAGCACGTCACGAGCTCCACGACGCCGGCGCAGCCGCAGCTGCCAGTGCTGAAGCCGGCTACTTCTACAACTACAACTTCACAACTAGCAGACTAGACAGGCTACCGATCACCACATGGTATTTGGTCAGATGTAATACTGAGCTGTGTGCACGCCGGGCCGCCAGCCCGGCCTCGGCCGTATCACTGTCGGCAGCAGACGGACGCCGCCGGACACCAGTCAGCTCCGCCCACCTTCACTTCCTCCTGCGACCGGGTCGACGGCCGTCAAGACAACCGGCACACGTCATCCCCGACACCGACAAACAGCGACAAACAGACAAACAGCAACAGGCGGCCGGCACACGGCGGGCAACAACGGCAGCAGAGGAGGCATACAGAGGAAGTGAGAAGCTGGGCCGGCCAATGTACCAGCACATTAAGACCACGGCTGTGGCTTGTATATGTATATAAAACTCAATTCCTGGGGTGTTATTGCTTCAGGACGACACCAGTGCACTGATCTCTGTTGGCGGCTTGCCTAGTATTTGTGCCCCGGACCACTCGATTGCAGTAGATATGACATTCGCTACAGCAATGCTTATCATAACGTGACGGAAAATCCGAACGGTCAGTTCAATCTGCACAAATAAGCATAGCCACATATGTCTGACAGGGATGGATGCCGTGCAAAGAGGGGCAGTATGCACTGGGGAAAAGTCCCTCTGCCTGTGGAAAGCAGGCGCACCTCTGACCGAGAAAAGGCGCCCTTCTGGGAAGGCTCCAGTGCACGTTCACCAGCTTCATGGCTTTTTAGCCAGACACCCACTTGAGAAGAAAACCCGCCGTCGGTATGCTCAGGTGTCATCCCCACCCCGCTCAACACATTTTCAACCGAAGGCGCCCCTCCAAAGCCTTTCGCAGTGGTGCCCCTACCCACAGGAAATGGCGCCCCTCCAGAAAGGAGAGCCCTCGATGAAAATCCCTGGATCGCCCCTGATGCCTGTTGGGTCGTAACCGTGTGCAGTTTGGATTTTTGGGCGTCAGCTGCTTCGGCTACATTGCGCCGAAAGGGGGGGGGGTCGCGATCGACAAAACATAATATGGACAACTTACGGCGCAGAACAAGCGCAGTAATCGAGTAAATTTGCACGCGACTACTAAAGCTACACTACATTACGGAAAGACATTTACACCTGGTCCGCTGGCCCTGACTATAGTCCCTGGTCCTGGTACGACACTGGCCCTGACCCTCAACATCCTGGCCTTAACTAGATCTGTAACTTTTTGTTACTCTGACGCCGGAATCCAAATTCTCCATTCACATGCAAAATGTAAGGATTCACGGATCGCGCCATCCATAACTCATCCAAAGTGGAACACGTCAATTATATTTGTGTGAACTAATCGATTTATTCAGATTGGCTATTCCAATTTATAATCAGCTACGTGCTTGTCCATTCAAATTATTACGATCTGACCCGGAAATTGCTGCCAAATCCCCGACAATTGAAGCACAATCGCGTTGGTTTACGAAAGTGAAGACATTACATAGATGCTGCTTGGGAAACCAGACGACAGCGATTGACACCACGTTTCACTGACGATCCAGAGTGGTGTTGGTACACGCAGCTGAAAGCGCCTGCCACACGGAACACCAGGGTACAGCGTGGCTCGACAGGTCATCACTGCAGTCCGACCTCAGGTCAGGACCTCAGGCTCACGCCACAATGACGCAGCAACACGAGAGCAGCGCCACGTCGCTGGAAGCCGCTGCCGAGGCGGCCCGCCGAGGACTTAACGGATCTGAGGGCTGATCCGGCTGTGACTGAGCAAGCTGACGGACACGTGAGCGGAGCGGAGCGAGGAGAGGAGAACTGGCTTAGTGACGACTCGCGACTTACAGCTCGGGATCGAGGCCGTCACGACAAGCGACTGACAAGACCAAGACGAGGAGCAAGAACAGACAAGGGGGGATGGGGACGGGACAAGGATTCGAGGACGCCAGAACGGTAGCGAGGCAGCAAGCGATCCGTCTCGTGGCCAGGAGTCGGCACCACTCACCGCCAGCGCGCTCTAGTGAGCGCCGCCGGTAGACTGCTGGGTTTTCTCCCGGCGCCAAAACTCGACCTGAGCGGGATGCGCGAGAACACGGGCGAGGCGCGGCCGTCCGGACTGGCGGCCCTGCTGCCGCCGGGACTCGACTGCGTGCTGCTGACGCCGGAGCCGGCCTGACTGAGGTAGGTGCTGGCCGGCCGGCGGACGCCCGGCCGACGGCCGCCGGTCCGGCGCCGGCCGTCGTCGGCCGGAGCCAGCTCGGCGGACGCGGTGCGCCCGTAGGCGGCCAGCTGGCGGAGCCGGGCCGGCCGCGCCGCCGGCGGACTGTCGGCCGGCGGCGGCGGCAGCGGCTCGGCCACCGACCGGTCCAGCTGGCGCAGGTCGGCCGCCGCGATCCGGATGCCCGCGTCGATGTAGAACTCGTCGGCGGTCGGGTCGAGGTTCTCCAGACTGTGGACAGCGTGGCAGTGACTGGAGAGCGGCGGGTGCGCCGGCTCGCACGCCGCCGCCGCCGGGTACGACGCGCTGCGCTCGTACTGGCGGCCGGCCGGCGCCGCCGGCGGCCGCGGCTGCAGACGCTCGCGCACCGACGAGATACCCGCCATGAGGAAGTGGTCGAGCGAGGGGCGCGGCTGGTGGCTGCCGTCGCCGGCGGCCACCAGCTGTGGCAGGCGCGACGGCAGCGGCGGCCACGTGTTGGTGCCGCCCAGGCCGCCGGCGCACGACAACACCCGGCTCGTCTGCCGCTCCAGGAAGCGGCCCACACTAGAGGCCACCTGACCGCCGGCCACCCGACCCACCGCCGCCGACACCGGCTGCGACAGTCGGTACCGACTGAGCAGCTGCGACAGCGGCTGGCGCAGCCGCGACCACGCCGGGTCAGACTCCGTCGCCACCGGCTCGTCCCACAGGTCAGGCTCGAGCTCGTCCTCTGGCGACAGGTCGGCCCAACGGGCACCTCTGCAACACCGCACCCGCACACCAGCCAAGTTAGTGGGCAGGTAGCAGGCAGCGCAACACAAGCCCTGTTAGTACCGCAAGCACCCAGCACAGGCATTGTTAGCACAGCAGCCATCCCGCATAAGCAGTGTTAGCACTAGCACCACAGGCACCCAACCTCAGCACCACCAAGAAGGAAGACCAGCACCAAGAAGGTTTGCTACCAAGAAGGAAGACCAGCACCGTTAATGCATTATAAAATAGGAAGCATACAGAGGAAGACCACGCCAGCATGGATTGAGACATGGGGAAGATGCAAGATTACTATGGCCGACGCATCCCTGGTTAGTTTCAAACTCAATGAAAGCTTCTTTCACAGAAGTAAGCCAACATCTGTTTCTTGAATGGAGAAGCATAACATGATCCAATACTGCGGCAATGAATAAGATGGCAGTATTGGTCTGAATCTAATCGCCGCACAACCTCACCGCACATATTTTAAAACGCACCCGCCAAACCAATCAAAAGTCCTGTTCATCCTGGGTGTAATGCAATTGTCTTGATTACAGCCCATCGAGGGACACAATGATCACACCGGGAACCCGAGCCTACCGGTCTGACTGCAAGATACCTATGGGACCGAGGACCCGGTGAGCAATTCCGAACCGGCCTCATCTCAGGCTGCTGCCAAACCGCCACGTCACGCAACCGGCCTCATCCCAGGCTGCTGCCAAATCTTCCCGCCACGCCGACAGACGTCGATAAAAACGCCTCGACCGTCGGCTGTGTCCGCCCGCAGCTTCACCTCTGATGACCGACCTGCGGCGAGTCGGTCTTGTCCCAACACGAGCCACCACGACCAAGGCTGGCCGGCTCGCGGAGAGCCGAGTCCCAGCACCGCCCGGGCGGACGTCCCGCAGCGAATTGGCCATCTCCGCTACCACTACACGAGGCGAGCAGGCATGACCAGGGCGGACCGACCTGCGGCGAGGCGGCCAGGACGGACCGACTCGCGGCGAGGCGGCCGTCGGGGTGGCCAGGACGGACCGACCTGCGGCGAGGCGGCCAGGACGGACCGACTCGCGGCGAGGCGGCCGTCGGGGTGGCCAGGACGGACCGACCTGCGGCGAGGCGGCCAGACGGACCGACCTGCGGCGAGGCGGCCGGCGGGGTGCCAGGACGGACCGACCTGCGGCGAGGCGGCCAGACGGACCGACTCGCGGCGAGGCGGCCGTCGGGGTGGCCAGGACGGACCGACCTGCGGCGAGGCGGCCAGGACGGACCGACTCGCGGCGAGGCGGCCGTCGGGGTGGCCAGGACGGACCGACCTGCGGCGAGGCGGCCAGGACGGACCGACTCGCGGCGAGGCGGCCGGCGGGGCGCCGCGGACCGACTTGCTACCTGCCTCCACGAAAGACCGCCAAAACACGGCTGTGATGGAGCCGCCGGTGCCGACACCGACACCGTACACGACCGAGACGGATGTCATCGTCGGCGCCGATGCTGTTGTTCGCCAGCCGCTGCCGACGCGTCGGTCACCGCAGGTGCTTGGCTCTGCGGTCGGCTGGCCGCTCAAAACCGGACCACCTGTCACCCTGGACCGCCGAGCCCAGGAGCCCAGGAGCCCTGTCACCCTGGACCGCCGAGCCCAGGAGCCCAGGAGCCCTGTCACCCTGGACCGCCGAGCCCAGGAGCCCAGTCACCCTGGACCGCCGAGCCCAGGAGCCCAGGAGCCCTGTCACCCTGGACCGCCGAGCCCAGGAGCCCAGGAGCCCTGTCACCCTGGACCGCCGAGCCCAGGAGCCCAGGAGCCCTGTCACCCTGGACCGCCGAGCCCAGGAGCCGGCCGCACTCGGACCTCGCGGCCGTCCAACAACGTGATCACGTCACATTTTGTCGTTCGGAGCTGAATTCGGCTGAAAACCTCACAACGTCACGGCGGGACGTGTGACATTCAGCGTGACCTTCAGGGGCATCATGCGCCGAAGCGGCCTGCATTTCCAGTCCCCGAATTCAGCCGCAAATTCACTGCGTACTACGAGAATGCTGCTTGGTGTAATCGCACCTTAACGTGCCCAGGCCCACCTTGCCCACCGATGTCTCCGTTTCTCTGAACCGGCCACGCTGTTGCGAGGATCGAGCGAATCGGAAGTGGCATGCAATCACGGCCACGTCTATTTGCTGTCACCATTACGCCCGTCTATTTCCCGTCCCACCGCCGCAGCAGAGAATCCAGCAGAACACTGGGAGAGGCGAAACAAAGGCTCCACCTAGGCCGCGCAGACGCCGGCCACAACTCACCGCCATTTTCACGGCCAACAACTACGCCCAACAACGGCGGTCGCTCCTTGCCCGCCCTCATCGGCTGGCTGCCAACGCCGGCACCGGCACGCCATGTACAAATTCGCACAGTTATGCGGGAGGACAGCAAGTACAAAAATATCCCAGGATAATTTATGACACCCAATAGAAATAGAACGGCATTTAGCCGACTCCTTTCCTCGGAATTGGCTCAAATCCCGATGTTGATGAAAATGGTCGTCATGATTTGAAAGCTATCTCAATTTGAAATTATCATTACACCACTCCTCAAATACCAAAAATCGTGAACTTGGACACCCTGCACCGGCACGCGCTGCTCCGCTGTGGTGGGTACGACATCCAAACGGCGGCGTCACAGCCTCCAGTGCGATGACGTCACCGCCCGCCCCGCCCACCACAATGCGTGCCGTTACCGGCAGCTCGGCCTGGTGGGAAGGACAGTCTCGGATGATGGTGGTGGTGGTACGGACTGGAGGCTGACCATGGTCAGATTTATAAACTTCAGTTTTGCAACTGGTGGCTTAAAACTTGAATGAAATTTATTATATAAAAAATACAGAGAACACTGGAGCCATCACTGCAGCACACCTAAACCAATAAGCACTTCTGAAACTACAGGGCAAGCAGATTTGATGTCTTCCTTACGACATGACATTGAACGGATTCCTACGTGACCTGGAAAATTACCTGGTGTTGAAAAATAATCAGAAACCTATTTTCGCTCTGGGCTGACGAACACTCCAGAGGTCAACGGGTAAACACAGACGCGACATTGAGGGGAGGGGTGGGAGACAGTCAACTCCAGAAAAGGAGGGGACTCATGATAAGAGTCGCCACGAAACAAGCGGGAGCCCAAAACTTGCCAGGAGAGCCCAGAGATGCGCGGTTATTAATTTTTAAAAAAAAAAAAAAAACGCATATTGTGAGCTTGCCGTGACATGGCTAACCGGGCTCGATCACAAACTAACTGGTTACTGACTAGTCAGTGACAGCTGTGCGACACAAACGGCGAGGTAATTACTCCAGCTGCGGTGAAGTGAAGGCTGATGGTTCCGAGGCCGTCCGACCTGGTGAGCGCTTAATCAGCCCGGCTACGGTGAAGTGAATGTTGACAGTCCGAGTCCGCCCGGCCCGGCGAACGCCTAACAGGCGCTCCGATACGAGCGCCTGCCGCCGGCCGGGTCGATTCGCCGCCCTGAGTATTGATTAGCGGCGCCTAAGTTAGTGCACGCCGCCCGACCGTGCCGACAAATGGCCACCGCGCCACAAACGCCTCGTTAGAGACGGAGCTGACGCAGATCCGGCCGCCGGCGCGCTGCCTCGGCAGCTGCCGCCCGACACGATTAAGGTATTGTTGCCGGCCGTTACCGAACGGCCGACATTTACCAGGGCACGCGCCCACTTTGGCACAAACATCGCCCGGCGGCCATAACTCTGCCGCCACCAACAGCACCGAATACTCACTGCCTTATTTCGCTGGTGGTCTCCCGAGATTTTCAAGCAGGCGTCGCGAAGAAATGAATAGAAGCGGCTTAGAAGGCTGGCTAAAGTGCACTCGGCTACGATGGAGAAGCATCGTGACCGCTTCCGGCGAGGTTGGTTGGTTATTGGTTCTACGACACGTCGACCGTTGAGTCATGTAGCGTCGCCAATCTCTCACGCCGCTTGGTCGCGGGCGAAGAGTAGCGACAGGCGAGACTCGAACCCACAACCTTTCGATTGTGAGACGAGCATCTTACCCCTAGACCACTCGTCCCCTTCCGGCGAGGTACGATCTATAGCCGCTACATAGCCATAACGCAAACAGGCAGTGAATGTCAATGGTATTGGTACACAGGTATAGTATGACACACAGGCATATGGCACGTAGGTATGCCACGGATGACATGACACGAATTTATGTCATTGTACGCAGAAATGATACACAGGCAATACATGTCAACTACTGGTGCCTGTTGACGTCTAAGACTTGTACTGTCTGCCGAGTGTACGCTGGCTGTTGGTATGACAAAAGGTCCACGTACGCACCGGATCTGTGTACCAAGTGCATGTCGTCAGTCTGTCCGTCGGATTGGCCCCGGAAGGCGTGCCTTCGAAGGCTGCAGCGACCACTTGACAGAACACACAGGTGTAGCGTGCGGGACGACTGGCCGCGTGCGCGTGGTGTTGCACATCCCGTGACGCACACCTGGCAGCTGCGGGCCCCAGCCGACACCGCTTCATCATCGCCTGAGTCATCTGTGCGGTTCACACCATTGTATATACCTGGCTGTACGACGGTGGCTTCATTTTGAAGTTCACCCGCCTGTACAGATGATATAGTGCACCAGCTAACTGTTTCAGGGATGCGACGGCTCAGCTATATTGCTTGCTTGGCTATGAAACGCTCCGGTGGTTGAATCTATGTGATTTACCTGGCAGTGTGACCTTACCTGGCAGCGTGACCCAGCCTTGTCCGGTGACCTTGACCGCGTGTCGCTGCTGGCAGCTGGGGCAGCTGGGGCTCTGAAACAGCACAGACGTGTCATCTCCAGTTTCCAACAGGAGTGGTTACCTGAGCGGGATGCGCGAGAACACGGGCGAGGCGCGGCCGTCCGGACTGGCGGCCCTGCTGCCGCCGGGACTCGACTGCGTGCTGCTGACGCCGGAGCCGGCCTGACTGAGCCGGAGGTGGACACCGTTGGCCCACACAGCCCGGCCAACGGTGTCCACCTCCGGCTCACCACCCACCACCCACTTAGGCACAGCCCGGCCAGCGGTGCCCACCTCCGGCTCACCACCCACTACCCACCCAGACACAGCGCGGCCAACGGTGTCCACCTCCGGCTCACCACCCACCACCCACCCAGACAGGGCACGTTCACGGGCTACCAGAGAACGTACGGCAGCCTCTCCCTTCTCTGTCTCCACTGCACACCACACAACTCCTGCCAGACCCGAGAGTTTGGTGGCCGCTCTCGACACAATACGCGCGTCACGTCACCACTCCTGCCAGACACGGGAGTGTGGTGGCCGCTCAATGGTGGACACAATACGCGCGTCCCGTCTCCCTGTTTACTGTGTTTCACAACGAGAGCAGCAAAGCGTGCAAGTCAATGGGCGTCCGACGACGCCGACGGCCCGAAACATTGCCGGAGCGTGTACAGAACACACAATGGGGACGGGGGACACTCCCGGAGCGTGTACACAATGGGGGGGGGGGCATTGCCGGAGCGTGTACAGAACACACAGTGGGGGCGGGGACACTCCCTGAGCGTGTACACAATGGGGGGAAACATTGCCGGAGCGTGTACAGAACACACAATGGGGGAGCATTGCTTGAGCGTGTATAGAGCACACAATTGGGGCGGGGGACACTCCCGGAGCGTATACACAATGGGGGGGGCATTGCCGGAGCGTGTACATAACACACAATGGAGCGGGGACACTCCCGGAGCGTGTGCGCAATGGGGGGGGGCATTGCCGGAGTGTGCACAGAACACACAATGGGGGAGTTAGTTAGTTATTGTGGTTTAGGGACAAAATGGGGGAGCATTGCTTGAGCGTGTACAGATCACACCATGGGGGGGGCATTGCTGGAGCGTGCACAGAACACACAACGGGGGAGCATTGCTTGAGCGTGTACAGAGCACACAATGGGGGGACATTGACAGAGCGTGTACAGAGCACACAGTAGGGGGGGGGGGGGCATTGCCGGAGCGTGCATAGAGAACACAATGGGGGGGGGGGGGGAGGCATTGCCGGAGCGTGTACATAATGCAGTGACAAACAGCGGCCCATATACCACTGTCCCAAGGCGTCAGCGTTTAATTCCTCGACGTCAGACGGTGTGCAAGTGCTCAGGTGTCCAGGACACCACCACAAGATAGAGGGTAGGTGGTAAAGTGGATGGGAAGCAAAATGGAGGTGGAGGCGGTCGTCAGTCAGCCATAAGGCGACCGTCAGATAACAATTAAACAACCATGAGAGAAATAAACAGCCATAATCCAAATAAACAGCAATCACTAATAAACGTTAGACAAATTTTAGGCAAACATGAGACAAACATGTGACAAATAGCACGCGGCGATAAGGCGGCCATCGGACCATCATATAAAGGCAACTAGGACGAGGTGATTATCAGGCAGCCAGCAGGCGGGCGGCCATCAGAGGATAATCAAAGGAAGGAGGGAAGTAAGACGGCATGCCAACAGCCGTACATACATGTTTGATGGTGCGACGCAGGGTGCGCGAGGGCGACGTGACAATTGACTGCATTACATCCGCCATACGTGCCCGTTTGAGCATTCAGCACGACGCAGAGCACCAGTCGGCCGTGTGGCGCTGCTACAGCACCAGCCGGCCGTGTGGCGCTGCTCCAGCACCAGCCGGCCGTGTGGCGCTGCTACAGCACCAGTCGGCCGTGTGGCGTTGCTCCAGCACCAGCCGGCCGTGTGGCGCTGCTACAGCACCAGTCGGCCGTGTGTCGCTGCTACAGCACCAACCGGCCGTGTGGCGCTGCTCCAGCACCAGCCGGCCTTGTGTCGCTGCTACAGCACCAACCGGCCGTGTGGCGCTGCTACAGCACCAGCCGGCCGTGTGGCGCTGCTACAGCAACAGGCGCACCGGCCATTTGGAGCACGCTCACCGCAGCCGCCGAAGCAGCCAACACTCACGGCACTATACAGACGCAGAGAAGCCGTTACGGGCTGTGAATAGCGAGCCAACTCAAACGGGATTTCTTAGTTTTGCGGCAACTGCGGCGCAACTTAGACGATCAGCGGCGGACCGATGGCCAATTCGGGGTTCGCGCGGTGGCGGAATGTCCGCCGCCGGCTGAAGGAGCGGACGGGTCGGCGCAGGGGGCCGCACCACGCTGGAGCAGGGCATCGCCGGGTGATCGACCGGTGACACAGGCGCCTGGCTGGGCGTACACGGACGGACGTGGACCGTGGCCGTGTCGTCCCGAAACGACCACACTGGGCGGACCGCGGCCGTGTCAGTGTGGCAGTAGCGCGGGTCGGTCGGCGGCCAGTGTCACCAGCCGGCCACACTGGGCGGACCGCGGCCGTGTCAGTGTGGCAGTAGCGCGGGTCGGTCGGCGGCCAGTGTCACCAGCCGGCCACACTGGGCGGACCGCGGCCGTGTCAGTGTGGCAGTACCGCGGGTCGGTCGGCCGGCCAGTGTCACCAGCCGGCCACACTGGGCGGACCGCGGCCGTGTCAGTGTGGCAGTAGCGCGGGTCGGCGGCCGGCCACGCCCATCCGGAGCAGAGCAGCACACGTTCAGGTTTTACAGTAATCATTCAGCTGCTGTTGTCGCCAGAGAGGCATGGATTTAGCCACATAAAGATGTCGGACATACCAATGATAGTCAGACAGGAGGAGATTGCAGCAGCTGTCCTCCAAACACTTCCGATGTTTTCACAAAATGACAAAATTATCACCACTCCCAAACGCCAAGGACATCACGAAATAATTGTCCTACTAGATCGGTTTTGGCTTGCTAATATAATTTGAAGCATACATTGATGCTTGCGATTTTTTTGCCGTACGGTACTTGGCACTTTGGTTTCGTGGAACTCAAATTACTACAGCTATATAGCATTCTTCCAAACGCGGTATTTCCATACCTAGAACTGCGTAATGACATTCATTCGGGTGCTGGATAATTTCCGAAGCATCTGGGAAGTGGGCTTGGCCAGCTGCCTGCTACTATATCTGGGAAACGGGCTTGGCCAGCTGCCTGCTACTATATCTGGGACACGGGCACGGCCAGCTGCCTGCTACTATATCTGGGACACGGGCACGGCCAGCTGCCTGCTACTATATCTGGGAAGTGGGCTTGGCCAACTGCCTATTTGAACAGTCCGACTTCAATACCTCAGCATTTGACCACGAATAACTAAAATGCCCTTGAATGGTTCCTTTGCTTTCGTTCCCATGACAATGAACGGGCCGACGACGACCTGGTTGCGAATATTCAGGCCGATCTGAGTTGTCTGACGTCGCGATCTTTGATCTGGAAAAAACACCTGGACTTCGATGACACTTGTAGGCAAGAAATACGAACCCACTTCAGTGTGCATACAATCTCCAAGCACATACCAGAGCTCATGCCGCGAAGACTGGCCATAGACATGCCGTGCATCGTGACAATTATGGTAGTGCTCATGGAGCACATTCGGCACCTGTTGCCCTCATGAACAACATTCCGAAGACAAAATAACCGCTATGGTAAGGGTTTCGGACATGCAATTCACATTACAGTTGCGAATGCCTTCTGAGAAACCTTTCCTCGTTCATTGATCATTGGTGACTGCTATAAACTGTGCCACCTGGCAGTTCTCCCGGGAAGCCCAAGTCTGATGAAAACATGCCAGTCAAACGAAAACAAAAGCAAATTGCATCAAGATCACAGCGTAAGTTTGGATAATAGCCAGCCTGATGCGACTACACGACACACGCTTCTTAATATTGGCCTGAAAGCACAACAGTTTAGAAGGAGCCCTTTATCAGGCGACCCCTCTCCATATGGGAAACCCTCCCCAAGTCGGCGACCCATCTCCACATCTGAAACCTCTCTCCACGTCAGGACCCCTCCCCACACCGGATATTCCTCTCCACGTCCGGGATGCCCGTGCCAGAGACGCTACACACACTCCCAGGCAGATTTGTTCTTGTGGCGGGGAGGCAGGTCCCCAAGGACCCGAACTAAATTGGCCGAGAATATGACGCCATCATAGGTGGAGCTCATTAGTCTCTGAGTCATAGCAAAGCTCAGCTATTCAGCCTCCCAGCTCCAGCTCATCATCCCAGGTCTGTCGCGGTAGGTGGAGCAGGATGTATGCTGACGGTGACCCTAACTCAGCAGCACGGGTCTGCCGCGGTAGGTGGAGCAGGATGTATGCTGACGGTGGCCCTAACTCAGCAGCACGGGTCTGCCGCGGTAGGTGGAGCAGGATGTATGCTGACGGTGGCCCTGACTCAGCAGCACGGGTCTGCTGCGGTAGGTGGAGCAGGATTTGGTGATTAGTCGGGGCCGGTCGCCCATGCAGTAGGGCAGTCCCACTCGTGGCACGTCACCAGCCAAAACACACTGTCCATAGAATGGGTGCCGCAGAGGCTCAGTCTCGCAGACGACCAACAAACGCAAACGGCTATTGCTTGAGTGTATGACTACAACATACGGCCTATATATGGCTGCAGGACGAATACAATACTAACTACATCGTCTTCAGATAAGCACAGGATCCGATACATTCCTGAATAGCGAGAATGATACACCCCTGGCACATGCCCAAACAGTGACCCTGACTTCTATGAATAGAAACCCTGATAGTCATGAACAGTGACCCAGGTATTCTTCATTAGTCGGTATGCTATTGCATATATATTAACCCCGTCTCGGGGGGAGAGTCGTGTTCCGTCCCCATAAGGTTTTTGCGGCCAGTGGAGAAACGGCGTGCGGCAGCGCGCCGAAATTTGGCATACCTCTTCTCACATCAATTTGACATGCTGTGTGGAAATTTCGAGGTCAGGTCATCTTCGGTCACAGTGATTCAGGTCAAGTGAGGTCACCTCCAAAAAAGTTAAACCAGTCGTCACGCTTTAACAGAAAATAACATATTGGAATACAACTTTCAGCGTGTGCTTATTTTTAGAGATGCAATAAAATGCACCAGATTAATTTTTTATTTCACCCCCGTTTTTGATGACCTATTTGTTTCGCATGTTTGCCCATTTGGGGCTAAAATCGAAGATTCTAGCAAAAGTAAGCACTTTTTATGGGGAAATGTTGGCTTAAAACAACGTTTCCAAGTGCGCTTTACCCAGAAAAAACAAAAAGTCAAGAAAATTGAACACTAAATTGTGTGACAATTTCTCTTTTTTAATATTGAGTTTTGAGTGGGCAAACATGTTCGGCCGTGGTCGAGTTCGACTTCCTTTTCTGATTTCAAATAATTTGTGTTGTTCAAATCTACCCAAAATGAAATCCCCAGAGCCTAAAACATGACGTCAGTCACGATCCCGGGGTTATTGGGAGACAGACAAATTCCCCAAGCCCCCCCGTCCCCCTCAGTCACGATCTCATAGACCCCCTCGTGACGTTACTATTTAAGGAGATAACATTTTGGTGGTGGTTTCGGGCCCTACACTTCGAGCGCTTTCCGATGACACCACTTTTGTCTTCGTGCAATGCTTAGTTTGAAGATTAGAGGGGGCTTATGATGACATCCCCCGAGACGGGGTGTGAGGATCTGACCGGGAAGACAGGGGGTTAAACGCACATCCACGCGCATAGTAGTTTTCCATGCACTCGTGATAATAAAGTAAACTGGGGAGTATCTGGATACCACAGCCACGCATAAACACACCTTACTACAATCACACAAACCCATTGACTGAAAGGGTTTGTTCCTGTTCCTGCCCTTCATGTACCTCCCTGTTTCCTCTGTTCCTGCCCTCAACTCAGGCGTTTCTTGAGCTTGTACTTGTTGGTTGGTTATTGGTTTTACGACACGTCGACCGTTGAGTCATGTAGCGTCGCCAATCTCTCACGCCGATTGGTCGCGGGCGAAGAGTAGCGACAGGTGAGACTCGAACCCACAACCTTTCGATTGTGAGACGAGCATCTTACCCCTAGACCACTCGTCCCCGAGCTTGTACTTGTATGTTCCGATATTGCACCCATGTATGGCGTGACGGTCGATGGCGGTTCATTAAAAACATCGAGTGATCTGCATGCGAAATCCCTCGAGGCCGTGCCCGACATCTCTGAACAGTGGGGCTGCGAGAGACATCGGGTGATCTGTATCTAATAGAGGCCGTACCCGACATCCCTGGGGAGTGATCCGGCTGCCAGCGTTCTTCGGAAGGCAGCGCGTGAAAACCCTCAGGGCAATTGCAGCTTCCAATTGTAAATTGATTGCATCTCTCCTCACGCGAGCGCGCAGGCAATCATCATTTAACGACGCACTCTGGCCGATTCAGTGCATTTGGGCTGGATCACTTGAGTGCGCTCGACCACTATATTTGGGCTGGATCGGGTGAGTGCGCTGGACCACTACATTTGGGCTGGATCACTCTATTTGGGCTGGACCACTTGAGTGCGCTCGACCACTATATTTGGGCTGGATCTGGTGAGTGCGCTGGACCACTACATTTGGGCTGGATCACTCTATTTGGGCTGGACCACTTGAGTGCGCTCGACCACTATATTTGGGCTGGATCGGGTGAGTGCGCTGGACCACTACATTTGGGCTGGATCACTCTATTTGGGCTGGACCACTTGACCTCACATCGGTCACTGTCGAGCCGGCGCATGAGGAAGCCTCGCAGGTGCGATAAATGTCACTCGACCTGACATCGGTTAGTGTCGCGCCGGCGCACGGGCAGGCCCCGCAGGAGCGGTAAATGTCACGCTGTGGCTGGACACGGAGGTCCGGTCACGGCGCGCGCCAAATGTCACGCGACGATATGGCGCTCCAGGAATCGGCGCAGGGAATCAGGCTCGACAGGCGGCCGTCAGATCCGGATCAGCCGGTGGATGACGACACTGTGACGTCATCCACTGGCGATGGCGATGATTGTGCCCCCGCCCCCCACCACCACCACCCGTCCAAAGGGCAGGTGACGAGACTGCTCAAGCCTCAGCAATATGTCGCGGCCGTCCGGCAATGAAACCACGAACGGTGTCAGATGATCGAACATATATCTGACAGGTCGGACAGGTCGAACATATATCTGACAACATCGCGCAAAGGTGTTTTAACGACACCAATCATCATAATGTCCACAACCAGTGGCTCTGGTTATTTTTTTTTTTTTTTTTAAAGGTCGACCGTTGAGTCATATAGCGTCGCCAATCTCTCACGCCGATTGGTCGCGGGCGAAGAGTAGCGACAGCCGAGACTCGAACCCACAACCTTTCGATTGTGAGACGAGCATGTTACCCCTAGACCACTCGTCCCCAACCAGTGGCTCTGATAGGCAGCATGCAATTCCATCTTCCCTGATGCACGAAATACATTCCTTATAGAAGGTTGCTTGGTTAATAGTCGATTGGTTACCTAGGAGACACGAAGGAAATGCCCACCCTTAAACGCATTTAGCACATACAACAAAGCATAGGCAAGGACAGGAAAAGCTTGTTGTAGTTTGTGCACACTATCGCCCAAAGCACCAATTCCATCATGAAAATGCTTGCTTCCAGTGACGTGGCATGTCATTCTGCACTGAGAAAAAGGTGGCTGAAACCATTAATTAGCTAGGAGATCCTGGTTTTCGAAGTGGTTCAAGTCCGTTAATTCATTGCCTGTATGTCTGTCTGTATCCCGACGTGCATGCGGCACAGATGGGGCCACCGTACCTGAATGCCAATAAAATACATTGTTGGACAAATGAGAAACGAGTCCCAGAAAGTTGTACAGCTTAAGAATTGAAAGGGCTTATACATATTTATCCGTGTTTGCAGTTCGCCTCGCGACATTTTGTATGCACTCTAATATCCAGATAATAATAATTATATTGAAACAGTGGCGCTAAGTTGGTCGTGACAATGCACACGGCCTGAGTTCAACATACTGATTAATAACACGATCTGGTCACATCGCATCCTAAAACTCCGACACGTGCACGGCATACCTGTGCACAGGATCATGCCCTATGGTCTGCTGTGCCGCAACGCACCAGTGTATCCAGGGTTAGTCTACCAATGTGGTTTCTGGCTTGCATGGATGATATCAAATTCATCTCACAATTCCTAGTTTTTTCTTCATCGTGTTGAACGATAACATTTCTGAACTTTCATTGTAAGAGACTGGAGGAGCGTGAAGAGGAGACAGGAGCGTGAAGAGGAGGAGAGAGGGGACAGGAGCGTGAAGAGCGGGAAAGGTATGCACGGTGATCATACATTGCTGGAGAGCTTCGCCATTTTACAACAGCCAGACAATCTGTTCATCGCTGACATGCATGTGTGTAGGAGTGATCCAAAAACTGTGGGGACAAGCCGATTGTAGGCCAATTATCCAGTCCAGTCAACGACATATGGCTAATGGTTACGATCCTGGAAGGACATGTCCCTGCCCCTCCTCAGAGATTACTCCCAAGCTGCTGTGAGCCACTACTGATCTTGGTAGCACGCTGTATCTCTGCGCCAGCCAACCGACTGCATCGGACCGCCAGTCGAGAGCCGAGGGGGTGCAGACCAGCCTGCGGGCCGGTGTGTGCGCCGGCAGACTCCACATGGAACACGGCACACACACACACACCAACACGGCAGACACACACCAACACGGCAGACACACACACCAACACGGCACACACACACACCAACACGGCAGACACACACACCAACACGGCAGACACACACACCAACACGGCAGACACACACCAACACGGCAGACACACACACCAACACGGCACACACACACACACCAACACGGCAGACACACACACCAACACGGCACACACACACACACACACGGCAGACACACACACCAACACGGCAGACACACACACCAACACGGCAGACACACACCAACACGGAAGACACACACCAACACGGCAGACACACACACCAACACGGCAGACACACACACCAACACGGCAGACGCACACCAACACGGCAGACACACACACCAACACGGCACACACACACACACCAACACGGCAGACACACACCAACACGGCAGACACACACACCAACACGGCACACACACACACACCAACACGGCACACACACACACACCAACACGGCAGACACACACACACCAACACGGCACACACACACACCAACACGGCAGGCAGACACACCAACACGGCACACACACACACACCAACACGGTAGACACACACACCAACACGGTAGACACACACACAACACGGCAGACACACCAACACGGCAGGCAGACACACCAACACGGCACACACACATACACCAACACGGCAGACACACACCAACACGGCAGACACACCAACACGGCAGGCAGACACACCAACACGGCACACACACACACACACACCAACACGGCAGACACACACCAACACGGCAGACACACACCAACACGGCACACACAAACACCAACACGGCAGACACACACACCAACACGGCAGACACACACCAACACGGCACACATACCAACACGGCACACACACCAACACGGCACACACACACACCAACACGGCAGACACACACACACCAACACGGCAGACACACACACACCAACACGGCAGACACACACACACCAACACGGCAGACACACACACCAACACGGCAGACACACACACACCAACACGGCAGACACACACCAACACGGCAGACACACCAACACGGCAGGCAGACACACCAACACGGCAGACACACACACCAACACGGCACACACACACCAACACGGCAGACACACACACCAACACGGCAGACACACACACCAACACGGCAGACATACACCAACACGGCAGACACACACCAACACGGCAGACATACACCAACACGGTAGACACACACCAACACGGCAGACATACACCAACACGGTAGACGCACACACACCAACACGGCAGACACACACCAACACGACACACACACACACCAGCACGGCAGATAAACACACCAACACGGCAGACACACACACCAACACGGCAGACACACACCAACACGGCAGACACACACCAACACGGCAGACATACACCAACACGGTAGACACACACCAACACGGCAGACATACACCAACACGGTAGACGCACACACACCAACACGGCAGACACACACTAACACACAGACATACACCAACACAGTAGACATACACCAACACGGCAGACTAATATCCGCTGAACTAATTTAATAAGACAAAAGGCCATCGCAGTCTGTTGAAGCAAGACAATTTTGGAGACTGGCAAAAAGCCTTCACTTAGTAAATTGGTATGAAATCCTAATGCGCATAAATCGTCAGAAATATTTGACAATTTATATTCATTAAATAAAACATAAAAAACGAAACACAATGAACAGTAACCAATGTAAAGAAGTATTTCCCCTATTAATACTTGTATGACGCTTAAAAAGTGCTGTCGAAGTATAAATCTATGTCCGTAAGCCGATATTTCCATTTCCGTCTTTGAACGCGAGAACAACTTTACATCTGATTCGGGCAGGCGACTTTCTCCACACTAGATTCCAAACGATCTTCGACACACTAGTCCATTACCGCTGGTTATCCTGGAATGCAGTGTCTTTTGATGCATGAACACAACCGGCTGCATTATCTTTCACATCGTCTCCATTACATCCGTCCGGCGTTTCCACACGGCAACATCGAATCAGGTAGCACGGCGCCGGGTCACGTGCCAAAAAACAGGTAGAAACAACAGGGTTGACATGTGCAGCAGAACAACAGGGTCAATGTGAGCAGAAAACAGGCGAGCAGAACAACAGGTCAGGTGAAGAACAACAGGGTCACGTGTCGCAGCAGAACAACAGGGTCACGTACGTCTGCAGCAAACAACAGGGTCACGTGTCGCAGCAGAACAACAGGGTCACGTATCGCAGCAAATCACGTGTCGCAGCAGAACAACCGGGTCACGTGTCGCAGCAGAACAACAGGGTCACGAACAAAGGTCAGTGTCGCAGCAGAAAAAGGTCGCCAGTCCCCGCATAACAACAGGTCAGTGTCGGGGGTCACGTGGCGATGGCCATCAATCATGAACGTACGGCTGACGCTGAACAACAACAAAACACCCGGAGCCGTGATTTGAGTTAAAGTCGCGGGCAGTGTCCTCTCAAACACCACATGCAATATTTGACATTGAAGTTGGAGAAATATCCTTCCGAAAACGTGATGTTCACTGTGAGAGCATGAGGACCGACACAATTTCACCACACAATTACCTAAAAGTGACTGGCTAACATATCTGACAGATTCAAACAACGATGAACTTGACATAGGTAACGTAGCAGGACCAAGCCGGGTGAAGAGGCCATGCCTGCAATGGCCTCATTACCTGCCAGTGGATACCGGCGATGCTATTCATTCAATTCCCTCCGGCCATAGACGTTGGTAGTAACGAGCAGAAACTGTGCGGCAATAGCAGCGCGAGTGTGCCAGAACCGGCAGGACGCGTATTGAGAAAACCAAGTGTGAATGCAGGGTACCCTTGGCTGGTAGTAACGAGCAGAGGCTGTGCGGTAACGGCAGCACGAGTGTGCCAGAACCTGCGGGACGCGTATCGAGGATACCAAGTGTGAGTGCAGGGTACCCTTGGCTGGTAGCAACGAGCAGAGAATGTGCAGGAGTGGTAGCGCGACATACCGTCTGGGAGGAACAAGCCGGAATGGGCCCAAATGCAGTGGATCTAAATTGAAGAAATTAAGCAATTAACTAGCACGCAGGAAAGAACATATGTTGAGCTACTGGAACGAAGTTCGACTTCCTCCATTGGCTTCCGCGCCATGTATTTGCGTTCAACTGCAGTGTGTCGTCCTAATTACATCTCAATGAATTAAAAGTTTACGGTCAGGAAGCAAAACGGCTTGGCATTAATTGTTTTCTGCTTCACACTTAACCAGTTAATACCAGTTAATGCAGACTTGTTTCGACTTCGTGGCGCGAATTGACGTCTTCACCTGATATTATCCACCTCATGCAAAATGGATTTTAGGGTATTGCCCAGGTGGTGATGGGCCAGGTATCCTGCCATACAAAATTAGAAAATGAAATGCATATATCATAGCTAAATCACACGCAGCGATATTCAATAAATCATTTGTAGTTGGGAACTATTCACATTGCTGAAAAATGGCCAACGCTGAGCCCATCATTAACCGGAAGGGTTCCGCATACGACCCATCGAATTATCAGCCGACTAGCCTGCTTAATTGTCCTTCAATTTATCAAACAGTGTTCAATTTCACATTGAATTATATCACCGA
Source organism: Ashinkailepas kermadecensis (assembly GCA_034440615.1). Lineage (NCBI taxonomy): Eukaryota > Metazoa > Arthropoda > Thecostraca > Neolepadidae > Ashinkailepas > Ashinkailepas kermadecensis. Next base: position 54,889 of record JAOTOM010002603.1, on the reverse strand, counting down.
AATTGCTCCAACAGAAAAGCAATGTGGTCACCGACCAAACCATGAAATACAATTATAGTTAACGTCCCTATTTCTCAAACTCGAACCAACACATACCAGTGGCTCTTAACCTGTTTGCCCTGTTCGCACCCCTTTCAAATCATCAGCCAGTTGTCGCACCCTCTGCCAGAATCGAAGAAATACAAAATGGACACGTGTATTTATAACAAAGCACTCGCGTTTTTTGTAATTTTTTTTAAAACCACATTTCACCATCCAAGTAGGTACCTACATGATAAAACCTAGTATACTAATGTAGATGTACTGAGCATTGTTGAATTGAAGGCGATTAAAAAAGTAACTAAATGGTCATATTGAGTAATATAATCACAAATTTGTCTGATATATTTTGAGCATGACCCACCCTTCCTCGGAGATACAATATATACACACACATTTTACGCACATGATTTGTGACACACGCTATATGTATCATGCCGCCTACCATTAATGCCATATAAATACCAATGGTATGGTCGATACTTGGGCTTAGGTGACAAGTAAAACCCATTCGTCAACATTTGTAGACGACTTGATACATAAAGCAAGTGCTACAAATCATGTGCGTACAATGTCAATGTCTGCAATGTACATACTCCGTCTCCGAAGAAGGGCCATGCCCGAAATGCATCAGACCAATTTGTGACTCTATTTACTTAATATTGGCATTTGGTTACTTTTTATAATCGTCTTTAAACCTTGTACGCTACCAACACCTACCTGGAAATCACCCTGACACCAGAACCCCCCTCCCCTCAAAAAAAGAAGAAAATCAACACTCGCATGAATGACTAAGGTAAATAGGCATTGACATACCTACAGAGGTATCCGTGTATTGTGCCTCCACGCAGATACTTTTCAGAAATAAATAAGACGTATGTGTACAAGAAGACAGAAGAAGAGAGACAGAAGACGTAAATGTCCATGCTACCCATCATGGGTGGGAGAAGTTTTGAAATCATTGCTCAGGCCCCAATGCATGGAGGCGATGAGTGCTGCTGGATTGAATTTGATTGGTGGGTCACATCCCTTGGATTCCATGCTTAGAGAGCAAGAGGTTGGTGGGGTCAAAATAAAGATGGTCAGGTCCAGGCCACAACAAATGCATAGGAAACCCCACCACTGCTACCTACCTAGGCACCTACCTAGTTACCTATCTTAGTAGGTACCTGCCTCCTACTTGTCATGGCACAATGACACTAATACCGAGCCTACACTGACGTTCACGCACTATGCAAATCTATCGAAAAGCTTTGATATTCAAACTAGGCAATCCTGCTATTAGTTAACATGAAAATTTACCATTGACAAAAAGAAAACAAAAGACAACAGATGAATATTATCAGCAAAAGATATTGTCCATGAAGGTGAATTCCAGGCTGCATAGTCAATGCAGGCTTAATTATTAATGTAGACTAGCTATTTATTTAAAATATTCGCTGCTCAATACTACTATGCATAATTGCAACCTTGAAGCAAAATTGGTATTTCAAGGTTGGAAACTAAGAAATAATATCATATATATGTGGTTTAGAAAAAGTGCATCTGGCATGAAACTAGTTACATTTCAGACTTCAGGGCCTATACATGTAACATAGTCTATTGGAAGTTCTAATTTACGAAGTAAACAACCTTAGTATACCAGTAAACCAGTTCCATCGAATAACTAATCATGCTTCAGAAGACGTATGGGTATTATTACGAGCACACATCGAACCAGAATGGATTTTTATCTCATGTTAGATCATCTCAAATCCGGTCCGTTCAATATATATGACAAAAATTGCGCCTAAAATGAAGTACCAAAATCATGATAATTGAGTACACTAAGTTTACCGAGGATATCCTTGTTGAAAGCCGCACCAGGATATTTCAAATGTAAACTTGTATGGCAGATCGCCAACCACTGGACTGGAGTTTCATTTGCAGCCCAACACTAATGATCCAGCATCCTGCCGTCACACTGCTGATATGGCATAACCAAGATCCTGAGCTCAAAGGACACCTCACCTCGAAGCGCGACAAAATCTCGCCGCAGGCCGACCTACACCTGGTCGTACAGTCGTCATAGAATAAACATCAAACTGAAAGAAAAACAACTATTCTCATTGAAGCATGTGACAGCTGCTTTCTTCCCGCGTTTCATATCAGAATATGCATTACCTCTTTTGACAGTAAACTTAACGAAGAATATCTCTCTCTCTCCATCTCCATCTCCATCTCATCTCCTCTCATCTCTCTTCTCCTCTCCATCTCCCTCTCCCTCTCCTCTCGCTCTCTCTGTCTCTCTGTCTCTCTGTCTCTCTGTCTCTCTGTCTCTGTCTCTCTGTCTCTCTGTCTCTCTGTCTCTCTGTCTCTCTGTCTCTCGTCTCTCTGTCTCTCTGTCTCTCTGTCTCTCTGTCTCTCTGTCTCTCTGTCTCTCTCTCTCTCTCTCTCTCTGTCTCTCTGTCTCTCTGTCTCTCTGTCTCTCTCTCTCTCTCTCTCTCTCTCTCTCTCTCTCTCTCTCTCTCTCTCTCTCTCTCTCTCTCTCTCTCTCTCTCTCTCTCTCTCTCTCTCTCTCTCTCTCTCTCTCTCTCTCTCTATCAAATTAATTGAATTTATAACGAACACAAAACTGGCAACAATTAATATTTCAATGCAGCGACGAAAGAATGCAGGTCTCTTAGGACTGAATTAACTCAGTAATTTGGTATGCATACATGGTATCCATACTTTATACTCAGGGACGGGGATGGCCGAGTGGATGAAGTGTTAAGCTCTGTGTACCAGAGGTCCCGGGTTCAACACTCGCACCACTCGAGACATATAAATATAATCTATACTCAAATAATATATATTAATTGTATATTAATACCAATATTGAGCAATACAAATACAACCAATTAGATACAAATCTAAGAGCATAAGTATTTGTTCATATGATAAAATCAAGAGATGTATGGTCTCCTTTTCCGCCTTTCCCCTAAAATGAGGTCACGGATAATCACAGCATCCTCATACACCCTAGGAACCGGTCTCGCACCCCTGGGAGGCGCGAGCACCTCAGAACGAAAGAAACACTGCCCTAGACAAAGTGGTCACCGATCAAACCATGGAGCCCAAATACAGCTAACGCTCCTATTTAAAAAACTCCGCCAACTTTAAGACAAAGACTAGAACTTGCATTACAACTACAATCTAGATACCAAACACTGCGACATAATTTGGCACCAAAGTCTTCTCGTCATCTGCAGACACTCATATGGAATAGGAACTCAGGGCGCATCGACCGCATTGGTCATACAGCACTCATATGGGATACAAGGACCACGTCCCCATTGACACGAGTCTTACCTCCAGGCCATGTCACAGTCAGTTATGGTTAGGTAATCATTTTTCGAAGCCAAACATGTCACCAGGCTGCCAACCAGGGTGGCTACTGGGACCACTCTTAGCGGTAGTTTATCTCAACAATGGGATGACGTTACCAGATGGCAGTATCTTGCTCTTCGCAGACGACGCTGAGTTGTTACATCCCATCCCCATGAGGGAAGAGATGCACAATCCTGGATCCAGAAAGACCTAGACCACGTGTTGAAACTCGGCAGCGAATGCAGGACAAAATTACTGGACCGCGTGAGCATACTCACATGTATGTACGGGTGCGTGCATATGCGAGAGGAAAAGGAAGGCGCTCATTTTCAGATTATCATGTCTTCTTTTACTACATATGCACGTGTTTTTGGTCAGACGTAAATGCTACGCTATTTTATATTATTCTATGACAATCATGGAATCCACGGCGAGATCTGGGAGCACACAAGCTCTAAATCGACGAGTGGCTCGCAGATCAAGGGCATGTGGACTGCATTGGGAGCCCTGAGACGACTTCTCAACGACTCGGTAACAACAGTCATACACTGATGACGAGACTTCCCGGCAACACAGACTTGGAGGCATGGACAGTCCTACAGGATACATGCGACCCGGCAAGTCTCCGCAGGAACCCAAACTCATATCCCTGCCTGACATGCTCAGAACCACAGACTATCCGAAACTGGAGGACATCGGTTAGCTACTGTCACCTGTCCCGTGAAGGACGACGAAGTCGATGGTGGTGAAGGCGTGGCAGACCTTGTGCCACTTCAGGCCTGATCAGAGGCACCTTGGCAGACGTCGGCGGAACCGGAGACGTCGGATCAGATGGGAACTGACCGAGTGACACAGCCCGCCGCTCCATCTGGTGGCTAAGTGCTACTGAAAATATGAACCAAATGGAGCTACTGGTGCGCTGGTGATAAACAATAAATGTCGGCACATCAGCGTCGAACCACGCCTAATGGTAATTGGATCTACTTCACCGAATGCACGGCTCGATGAAGAAACAGCAGCCATGCGCGAGCTAGTGTTCAGTCCAGCAACGGAGTACTCGGAAACATTGTCTTGCATGACAGGGATATTGGTGTGGGAGTGTGGTGGGAGTGTGGTGGGAGTGGTGGGAGTGTGGTGGGAGTGGTGGGAGTGGTGGGAGTGTGGTGGGAGTAGATGAATTCGATCGTGGACGGAGTGACTGAAACACTGACTAGACAATTGGAAGAGCGAGGACCAATGTCTGGTGGGGACCCATTGTCTGGTGGGGACCAGGCCAGTGTCCGGTGGGGTCCAGTGTCTAGTGGGGTCCAGTGTCCGGTGGGGTCCAGTGTCTGCTGGGGATCAGGCCAGTGTCCGGTGGGGACCAGTGTCTGGTGGGGTCCAGTGCCCGGTGGGGTTCAGTGTCTGGTGGGGACCAGTGTCTGGTGGGGTTCAGTGTCTGGTGGGGTCCAGTGTCTGGTGGGGTCCAGTGTCTGGTGGGGTCCAGTGTCTGGTGGGGTCCAGTGTCTGGTGGGGTCCAGTGTACGGTGGGGACCAGTGTCTGGTGGGGACCAGTGTCTGGTGGGGACCAGTGTCCGGTGGGGTCCAGTGTCCGGTGGGGTCCAGTGTCTGGTGGGGTCCAGTGTCTGGTGGGGTCCAGTGTCCGGTGGGGACCAGTGTCTGGTGGGGACCAGTGTCTGGTGGGGTCCAGTGTCTGGTGGGGTCCAGTGTATGGTGGGGTCCAGTGTCTGGTGGGCTCCAGTGTCCGGTGGGCTCCAGTGTCTGGTGGGCTCCAGTGTCTGGTGGGCTCCAGTGTCTGGCGGGGTACACGCGTTGCCGTCGCAGCTACCTATCATATTAATGGGCACAGCAGTGCGTGGTCCCAGGAAGGGAGGCGCCGTGGGCGAAGTATTCTCGTCGATGACGTCACCAAATTGACACAGTAAGCGGCACAGGTAGGAGTCGCTCGGAGAATATCAAAACATCCGGCACCATACGCACGACCGGTCACAGTTTCCCACCCACGCGAACGCAGCCTTGTCGTTCGCCATATTACAGCGCACGCGGCGGGTAAACACGAACCAACATGCACCCACGCTGTTGGTACCTAACATGCGATACGAGGAATGTCACCTCATTCACTGATTGACTATTTGGGCTTAAGGACGCGATGTCGGTTAGACATCGACTACGATGTCGGTTAGTGTTCACACGAATGTCGCCTGAGACATTTTCAATGTCAGTGTTACCACGAGCGGGAAGAGGGGTCGAGGGGTATGACCGCTGACGTAGAGAAAGTTCAGCTGACGAAAACAACAGTATATCAGTTGCAGTCCAATCCCCCTCGGAGCACTTGGCTCTATTACAATAGCAAACCTAAGAGCTGTGTAAATACATCATTGGCACAGCTTAGCTTCTAACACTAAACTTTCTCTAATCTTCTTTCAAACCGGAGACGGAGTCATGACCGACACCGTGTGCATGTCATCTCACCGGAGACGGAGTCATAACCGACATCGTCTCATCTCACCGGAGACGGGAGTCATGACAGACACCGTGTGCATGTCATCTCACCGGAGACGGAGTCATGACCGACATCGTCTCATCTCACCGGAGACGGGAGTCATGACCGACACCGTGTGCATGTCATCTCACCGGAGACGGAGTCATGACCGACACCGTGTGCATGTCATATCACCGGAGACGGAGTCATGACAGACACCGTGTGCATGTCATCTCACCGGAGACGGAGTCATGACAGACACCGTGTGCATGTCATCTCACCGGAGACGGAGTCATGACAGACACAGTGCTCGCGCCATCTCACCGGAGACGGAGTCGCGGATGCGCAGTCTGGCCAGGCTGGGGATGCGACACTCGGTCGCCTCGGCCAATGAGTGTCGCCGGGTGCCGGCCGCGCCGCGCTGCGAGCCGCCGGCCGGCCGGCAGCGCGTCGACACCGACGGCGACGTCACCGAACGTGTCGACACCGACGGCGACGTCACCGAACTGCGACTCTGCACACAGAGGTGGTGCCGGCGTCAGCACAAACAGGTGGTTCCAGCGTCAGCACAAACAGGTGGTGCCGGCGTCAGTACACACAGAGGTGGTGCCGGCGTCAGCACACACAGGTGGTGCCGGCGTCAGCACAAACAGGTGGTGCCGGCGTCAGTACACACAGGGGTGGTGCCGGCGTCAGCACACACAGAGGTGGTGCCGGCGTCAGCACACAGAGGTGGTGCCGGCGTCAGTACACACAGGGGTGGTGCCGGCGTCAGTACACACAGGGGTGGTGCCGGCGTCAGTACACACAGAGGTGGTGCCGGCGTCAGTACACACAGAGGTGGTGCCAGCGTCAGCACAAACAGGTGGTGCCGGCGTCAGTACACACAGAGGTGGTGCCGGCGTCAGTACACACAGAGGTGGTGCCAGCGTCAGCACAAACAGGTGGTGCCGGCGTCAGTACACACAGAGGTGGTGCCGGCGTCAGTACACACAGAGGTGGTGCCGGCGTCAGTACACAGAGGTGGTGCCGGCGTCAGTACACACAGGGGTGGTGCCGGCGTCAGTACACACCGGGGTGGTGCCGGCGTCAGCACACAGAGGTGGTGTGCCGGCGTCAGTACACACAGAGGTGGTGCCGGCGTCAGTACACACAGAGGTGGTGCCGGCGTCAGTACACACAGAGGTGGTGCCGGCGTCAGTACACACAGAGGTGGTGCCGGCGTCAGTACACACAGGGGTGGTGCCGGCGTCAGTACACACAGGGGTGGTGCCGGCGTCAGTACACACAGAGGTGGTGCCGGCGTCAGCACAAACAGGTGGTGCCGGCGTCAGCACAAACAGGTGGTGCCGGCGTCAGTACACACCGGGGTGGTGCCGGCGTCAGTACACACAGGGGTGGTGCCGGCGTCAGTACACACAGGTGGTGCCGGCGTCAGTACACACAGGGGTGGTGCCGGCGTCAGTACACACAGGGGTGGTGCCGGCGTCAGTACACACAGAGGTGGTGCCGGCGTCAGTACACACAGGGGTGGTGCCGGCGTCAGCACACAGAGGTGGTGCCGGCGTCAGCACAAACAGGTGGTGCCGGCGTCAGTACACACAGGGGTGGTGCCGGCGTCAGCACACACAGGTGGTGCCAGCGTCAGCACAAACAGGTGGTGCCGGCGTCAGTACACACCGGGGTGGTGCCGACGTCAGTACACACAGGAGTGGTGCCGGCGTCAGTACACACAGAGGTGGTGCCGGCGTCAGTACACACAGGGGTGGTGCCGGCGTCAGTACACACAGGGGTGGTGCCGGCGTCAGTACACACAGAGGTGGTGCCGGCGTCAGCACACACAGGTGGTGCCAGCGTCAGCACAAACAGGTGGTGCCGGCGTCAGTACACACCGGGGTGGTGCCGACGTCAGTACACACAGGAGTGGTGCCGGCGTCAGTACACACAGAGGTGGTGCCGGCGTCAGTACACAAGAGGTGGTGCCGGCGTCAGTGCACACAGGGGTGGTGCCGGCGTCAGCACACAGAGGTGGTGTGCCGGCGTCAGTACACACAGAGGTGGTGCCGGCGTCAGTACACACAGGGGTGGTGCCGGCGTCAGTACACACAGGGGTGGTGCCGGCGTCAGTACACACAGGAGTGGTGCCGGCGTCAGTACACACAGGGGTGGTGCCGGCGTCAGTACACACAGGGGTGGTGCCGGCGTCAGTACACACAGGGGTGGTGCCGGCGTCAGTACACAGAGGTGGTGCCGGCGTCAGTACACACAGGGGTGGTGCCGGCGTCAGTACACACAGGGGTGGTGCCGGCGTCAGCACACAGAGGTGGTGTGCCGGCGTCAGTACACACAGAGGTGGTGCCGGCGTCAGTACACACAGGGGTGGTGCCGGCGTCAGTACACACAGGGGTGGTGCCGGTGTCAGTACAAACAGGAGTGGTGCAGGCGTCAGTACACACAGGGGTGGTGCCGGCGTCAGTACACACAGGGGTGGTGCCGGCGTCAGTACACACAGGGGTGGTGCCGGCGTCAGCACACGGACACACGAGCGTACTGTGCGAGTGATGTTCCATTTATGAGTGATATAAAAATAAACGGGCGACAACCATGAGCTGTACACAGAACGAGAGACAGCCGTCAGCTGTACACAGGGAACGAGAGACAACCATCAGCTGTACACAGGAAACGAGAGACAACCATCAGCTGTACACAGGGAACGAGAGACAGCCGTCAGCTGTACACCGGGAACGAGAGACAACCATCAGCTGTACACAGGGAACGAGAGACAGCCGTAAGCTGTACACAGGGAACGAGAGACAGCCATCAGCTGTACACAGGAAACGAGAGACAACCATCAGCTGTACACAGAACGAGAGACAGCCGTCAGCTGTACACAGAACGAGAGACAGCCGTCAGCTGTACACAGGAAACGAGAGACAGCCATCAGCTGTACACAGGGAACGAGAGACAACCATCAGCTGTACACAGGAAACGAGAGACAGCCGTGAGCTGTACACAGGAAACGAGAGACAACCATCAGCTGTACACAGGGAACGAGAGACAGCCGTCAGCTGTACACAGGAAACGAGAGACAACCATCAGCTGTACACAGGGAACGAGAGACAGCCATCAGCTGTACACAGGAAACGAGAGACAACCATCGGAGGTGGACGGATAGGATAGAAAACGAAGGGAAAGGAAATCGGCAGGAGAAAAAGGAAAACAAAAGGGACGTAGCAAATGGGCAATATGATTCCGCCCAAACTACGCCTCCGCCCTACTACCATCTGTGAAGCTTCAAACGATATCCAATCTGTCATTAGATCACATTGAGGTAGACCATATTCAACCCGTTCTCCCGATAAACTGTCCGAGTTCTACTCACCACAGAAGTTCCATTTCCAATCAGACATTGACAAGAAAGCAGCTCATATGCGAGTGCTACCAATTTCAGCTTTCTACTTTGTCTACCTTCCATGATGCCGGCCCGATATCTGACAGCAGATTGCATTCGGATTTGAGACACGATGAGGAGTGTTTGTTCATGAAAATCACTTCCGAAGGCAAGCCAAAGCAGACCCGAATGTGATCTATTGTTCCACAATACAAAGGTTATGATTCCGAAGCGACAACTTGGAATGAATGACCGGAACCACAAATAGCTAACAGCGGCGCCGTACACCATTCTGAGGCGGTCGTTACTACTGCGGCACAAAAGCCCGGCTCACACTGCGTCCGCCATCCGTCCTGACGGTCCGTTCAGGCGTGCAAAAGGCTAATGAAATCCCCGCGCCGACCTTGGATATGGCAGCTTTTACGAATCGGTCGCGCTTCCACATGACGAACGGCCAAGGACGGCCACGGTCGGTCATATAGCCAACTTATAGTGAACACCACCACTGACATTGGTGGCACTTCCACATGACGAACGGCCAAGGACGGCCACAGTCGGTCATATAGCCAACTTATAGTGAACACCACCACTGACATTGGTGGCACTTCCACATGACGAACGGCCAAGGACGGCCACGGTCGGTCATATAGCCAACTTATAGTGAACACCACCACTGACATTGGTGGCGCTTCCACATGACGAACGGCCAAGGACGGCCACGGTCGGTCATATAGCCAACTTATAGTGAACACCACCACTGACATTGGTGGCACTTCCACATGACGAACGGCCAAGGACGGCCACGGTCGGTCATATAGCCAACTTATAGTGAACACCACCACTGACATTGGTGGCACTTCCACATGACGAACGGCCAAGGACGGCCACGGTCGGTCATATAGCCAACTTATAGTGAACACCACCACTGACATTGGTGGCACTTCCACATGACGAACGGCCAAGGACGGCCACGGTCGGTCATATAGCCAACTTATAGTGAACACCACCACTGACATTGGTGGCACTTCCACATGACGAACGGCCAAGGACGGCCACGGTCGGTCATATAGCCAACTTATAGTGAACACCACCACTGACATTGGTGGCACTTCCACATGACGAACGGCCAAGGACGGCCACGGTCGGTCATATAGCCAACTTATAGTGAACACCACCACTGACATTGGTGGCACTTTTACGTTTTGTTTGCTTCTGATAGATCAGAACCTAGGGCTCACAGTACCATTGGGACGGCCCAATCTAACATTGGAGGGGCCACAGTACCATTGGGACGGCCCAAGCTAACATTGGAGGGGCCACAGTACCATTGGGACGGCCCAAGCTAACAATGGAGGGACCACAGTACCATTGGGACGGCCCAAGCTAACAATGGAGGGGCCACAGTACCATTGGGACGGCCCAAGCTAACAATGGAGGGACCACAGTACCATTGGGACGGCCCAAGCTAACAATGGAGGGGCCACAATACCATTGGGACGGCCCAAGCTAACAATGGAGGGGCCACAGTACCATTGGGACGGCCCAATCTAACAATGGAGGGGCCACAGTACCATTGGGACGGCCCAATCTAACAATGGAGGGGCTCGGTCCTATCCAAAGTATACAAAACGACGCCCCTACTCGGTGCACATATGGCCATAGTTGTCGACGTGCCCTAAAGCCCAAATAACTAACTAACTACTCGGTGCACAAGTATCTAGGTGATAAACAATACCACACACGCAACACAATTAATGAGCTGCGATGCCGTAAAGTAGCCTCATAATATACTTCAAGTATTGCTGGCACTTTATCTGGTAAAATCACATTCTACAACACCATGAATGGACCATGAAACAAGAAATAGCCATCAAACCGACCACAGTCTTTAACACCTTCACTATCCGACGCCAAACAAGGGTGAACAATTCTGAACCTTACCGCGCGACGAACGTTCGTCAAAACAACTGTTGCGGTCCGTCACAAAGGATGCTATAAAGTCCCTGTTCATACCGAGAGGCGTCCGTCTGCGCCCCTCGGCGTACTACTAGGCGCATGCGGAGTTCGTTTTTAAAGATGGCGGACGATGTGGCAATCGGGCTAAAGTCGGTCGGCCCACCACGACGTCAGCTCACTGGGATGGGGCTGCACTGGTAACAGACGCCACTCGACCAGACCGGCTGGTGTGTGTCTCAGCACCACAGTGGGCACAGTGACGCAGAGCGGCGGAACATTCCTTCTCACCTCACCGCCGTGTTGTAGGCCATCTTCATCATGCTGCCATTTCATTGGCCCATTTAGCTGTTTGTGAGGGTGGTGCCAATTACAAGGTTTGATGTTTCCAGATCCACCGCCAAACACAGCGGCGATAGGCGTGCGGCCCCAGTGGTAACAACAACTTCTCCAGTGGACAGTGGCATAGTACACTGATACCTGCCCGGTGGTAACGTCTGACCAGGCATACCTGCCCGGTGGTAACGTCTGAATGTCTCCACAGCCGGACAGTGGCCAGTGGCATAGTACACTGATGTCCGCCTACTGCCAGTTACCACCGCAGAAAATTGGGCGCTCTTACGCCGGTCTGACGTGCAATAGTTGCCCAAAGCCGGCCATCGTGCCAGAACATTGGGCGCTTTTACGCGGGTCTAACCCGGCATAGTCGCCTACTGCCAGCCAACATTGCAGACAATTGGGCGCTTTTAGGCCGGTCTAACCTGGTAGCCGCCTGCTGCCGGTCGCCGCGGTATACAATTGGGCGCTTTTAGGCGATTGTCTGCGAATGCAGTCACGAAACAGCAGACAGCATATGCCTTCACTGGACCCGTTCGCGTCCCGCAAGGTCACGAAATGGCAGCATCGGTCTTCACAAGCCTAAGCTGTTCCAACCAATATGAGTTGCCACAAGCTAAGCCATCGCGGTCCACTGACCATGGATCGATTACGTCGCAGTCGCTTCACAAACAGGTAAATTACTTCCGCGCCAGAACTGACCCCGCGACGGCACCGTAAGTGGTCCGGCAAACGTCCAGGCTGCACTGACCACAAGAGACCCGGACGGAAATTGTATTTCACAGAACCATTGTACCATGGAACACAGCACTGTCCCGACGCCACGCCAGGTCTAGACAGAGATTAGTCTGTTGCCGTTCTGGGAACGTGCTACATTGATGGCTGGACCGTTCGTGGTTTCGTCACCCGCACCAACTCACCCGACTGATAAAGACACACATACCAACCAACACCCACGCACAGACGCGCTGACACGGACAGACACGGCCAGATTGAGGAAGGTAGATGGACACGCGACTGGCACGGACGGACACGCACTGGCACGGACTGGCACGGACGGACACGCACTGGCACGGACGGACACGGACGGACACGGACTGGCACGGACGGACACGCACTGGCACGGACGGACACGGACGGACACGGACTGGCACGGACGGACACGCACTGGCACGGACGGACACGGACGGACACGGACGGACACGGGCTGGCACGGACTAGCACGGACGGACACGCACTGGCACGGACGGACACGCACTGGCACGGACTGGCACGGACGGACACGCACTGGCACGGACGGACACGGACGGACACGGACTGGCACGGACGGACACGGGCTGGCACGGACTAGCACGGACGGACACGCACTGGCACGGACGGACACGCACTGGCACGGACGGACACGGACGGACACGCACTGGCACGGACTGGCGCGGACGGACACGGACTGGCACGGACGGACACGGACTGGCACGGACGGACACGGACTGGCACGGACGGGCACTGACACGGACTGGCACGGACCGGCACGGACTGGCACGGACTGGCACGGACGGACACGGACTGGCACGGATGGACACGCACTGGCACGGACGGACACGGACTGGCACGGACGGACACGGGCTGGCACGGACTAGCACGGACGGACACGCACTGGCACGGACGGACACGGACGGACACGGACTGGCACGGACGGACACGGGCTGGCACGGACTAGCACGGACGGACACGCACTGGCACGGACGGACACGCACTGGCACGGACGGACACGGACGGACACGCACTGGCACGGACTGGCGCGGACGGACACGGACTGGCACGGACGGACACGGACTGGCACGGACGGACACGGACTGGCACGGACGGACACGGACTGGCACGGATGGACACGGGCTGGCACGGATGGACACGCACTGGCACGGACGGACACGGACTGGCACGGATGGACACGCACTGGCACGGACGGACACGGGCTGGCACGGACTAGCACGGACGGACACGCACTGGCACGGACGGACACGGACGGACACGCACTGGCACGGACGGACACGGACTGGCACGGACGGACACGGACTGGCACGGACGGACACGGATTGGCACGGACGGACACGGACTGGCACAGGCTGGCACGGACGGACACGGACTGGCACGGACGGACACGGACTGGCACAGGCTGGCACGGACGGACACGGACTGGCACGGACGGGCACGGACACGGACTGGCACGGACGGGCACGGACGGGCACGGACACGGACTGGCACGGACCGGCACGGACTGGCACGGACGGACACGCACTGGCACGGACGGACACAAACATACGCGGACAGACGACTGATACGGGTAGATAGACAGCCGTGCAACTAATTAACAGGCTGGCAGGATATGACAACAAAGTGCAAGGCCCGAGGGCACACGAGCACGGTCACGGACAGCCAGGAAGGCGCTGCAAGGCAAACATCGGCACCAAACACCGACACAGGACAAACACGTGTAACCCGATTCAGCTACGTAGGTGACTACGCCAACACAGAGCCTTCCATCAGTGGGCGGTGTGTGGACGGCCGAGGTTGACCCTCGACGTGTGGCCCAGTTGGCGGCAGTTCGACACGCCAACCGGTGTGACAAAGGTCAGGTCAGCACAATCCGGGACGTCTCGGCCTGCCACAGCCGTAATGGCCACTGATCACCGACACGACAGCCGACATCAGACACGACAGCCGACATCCGACACGACAGCCGACATCAGACACGACAGCCGTCATCAGACACGACAGCCGACATCAGACACGACAGCCGATATCCGACATCACACATGACAGCCGACATCCGACATCCGACATAAGACACGGCAGCCGACCTACGGGCAGCCGACCTAGGACACGACAGGCGACACAAGACACGGCAGCCGACATCAGACATCAGACATGACAGCCGACATCCGACACGACAGCCGACATAAAACACGACAGCCGACATCAGACACGACAGCCGACATCAGACACGACAGCCGACATCAGACACGACAGCCGACATCAGACACGACAGCCGACATCAGACACGACAGCCGACATCAGACACGACAGCCGACATCCGACACGACAGCCGACATCAGACACGACAGCCGACATCAGACACGACAGCCGACATAAGACACGACAGCCGACATCAGACACGACAGCCGACATCAGACACGACAGCCGACATCAGACACGACAGCCGACATCAGACATGACAGCCGACATAAGACACGACAGCCGAATCAGACACGACAGCCGACATCAGACACGACAGCCGACATCAGACATGACAGCCGACATAAGACACGACAGCCGACATCCGACACGACAGCCGACATCAGACATGACAGCCGACATAAGACACGACAACCGACATCAGACACGACAGCCGACATAAAACACGACAACCGCCATAAGACATGACAGCCGACATAAAACACGACAGCCGACATAAGACACGGCAGCCGACCTAAAACACGACAGCCGACATAAAACACGACAGCCGACATAAGACACGGCAACCGACATAAAACACGACAGCCGACATAAAACACGACAGCCGACATAAGACGCGGTAGCCGACATAAGACACGGCAGTCAACATAAAACACGACAGTCGACATCAGGCACGACAGCCGACAGAAGAAGTGGATTGTACCTGTTCTGTACTACAATGCAGTACAATATGCAAGTATTTCAACGTGTCTGTCAATTCATTGTAAAATATTTATTTAAAAAACGATCTTATCATTTCTTAAACTTAATGATCATAATCATAATGCAACTTGTGAAGTCCATTTCAACAGAAAATGATAGCCAATCTACATAATCTTCTTCGAAGTATGTTACATAGCAATGCAAGCAAAAACAATCCTTCTCTCAGGAAGTCGTTCTTTTTTATTTGGAGGCTTACATTGTTTGCAGTAAAATTGCTTAACTTCGCATTTGGTTAAAAATATGCACAGCAAATGCACATATACATACATTCCTAATCAGAAGAAAGCGGGAAAATTTCAACCACCAATAAGGTTTCACCCATTCGTCTTTGACTATTCTGGAAGAAATTACACACCACGCCAAATATGTTTCATTCAATTAGATTCACGATTCAAAACTTAAAATTGAACATGACAAAATATTTAATTTTGAATCGTGAATCTGACAGAAGGAAAAAATATTTGTCGTAGAGTGTAATTTCTTACAGATTATTCAAAGATGAATGTTGAAGGCTTACTAATCGTTGCAATTTCCCGTTTTCTTCGGATTACTAATGTAAGTATTAAGCTGTGCATCTTTGCAAATGTGAACTTTAACTTACGTGTTGACAAACATGAAGTTAACTAACGTTAACTTCATGTGTAAAAAACTTCACACTATTTCCTCTACAACTCATATTCTATGGTCAGATTATTTGCTCTACAAGCGCTGGTTGCGCCGTTATATTCTTCATATTGCACTCCTTTATATTGAATGGATTTCGTGTCAGATGTAAGCTACCGGACATAACAACTCAATCATTCATGGATGCATTGACGGAACAAAATCAACCTTGAAACGGCACCACACATCCAACAAAAATTATCGGCAACCAAGCACTTACCACAATAACTAAGCTGTTTATTTAATTAGTCAATCAAGGTCAATCAAGGTTTCCCTATAGGCGTGGGTGCCTGAAAAACGGGTAGCAATCGTCGTTAGTTTTCTTCTGCTTTATGTGCCGACACTTTTTAAATGACGTCATCGACAAGGTTGAAACTGGGCAACTCCAATGATGCCGACTGTAATTACAGAACGCGGAACTGTTGGGGAAATGCAATTACGACAAATCGCTTTGAGACTGCTTTCTCAGCACACCCCTCAATGATTGAAAACAATTCACGTTCGGGTGAGACTCGTCTCACGCAACACCTG
Source organism: Ashinkailepas kermadecensis (assembly GCA_034440615.1). Lineage (NCBI taxonomy): Eukaryota > Metazoa > Arthropoda > Thecostraca > Neolepadidae > Ashinkailepas > Ashinkailepas kermadecensis. The sequence continues at coordinate 38,408 of JAOTOM010002603.1, read as the reverse complement.
ATCGCAAATCGTTCTTGGATTCAATCATTGATAGATGGCTTAAATCAGCAATGGCGAATTCAAGATGGAAGGCGGACAGAGGCTATAGCTTGGATTTCCCAATCTGGTAGTGACATGGCATGATTATTAAATGCATGGTTCTACATTTCATCGAAGTTTGGCAATCATCAAAATAATCAAAAAAGCTGGCAAGTAATATGTATTATCCCGTGTATTTAAACAATTGTTTGCAAGCATCATGTTGCTCCTTTCAATATTTGCCAACAAGAAAATAAAAATGTCATCAATATATTTCCAATCCATCTGGAAGTGAACTATATTCGAACTAGATTAGTACTAGATTCGAAGGTGGTGCGAATTGACTTTGACCTTATGACCTTGACCTTAATTGAACTGCAAAAGAAATCGATAGGAACATCATGGATGGAGACGTTTGACAGTCATTGGTAGAGCCCAATGCATGGCGGCAATGAGTGCTGCCAATTTCATTGGTGGGGCTCACCTCATAGGGGTCCCATGTTAGGAGAGCGATACGTTGTTGGGCTCAAGCAAAGATAGTGGTCATACCCCATCCAAGGCATAGGAAACTCCCACCCTGGGCACCATTTTACATGCAAAAAAAACATGAGCCACAAGAGCGGTCTTTTGACCGGGCTTCGGCACAATATGACTGATCTCCAGCCGGACTTAGTCACAACACCGAGCCCGGGCCAGGGCTTTGGCACAAAAATGTTGTGTATTTGCCAACCCTGTCCTCCACTGCAGAGTGGCGGCGGAACGGACTCAGACGCACTTGGATAGGTCGACACAGGTGCATAAATGCATAAAGCTGATCATTATACACTCATCTGGAACATGTTGTGAGACTTTAATATACGCCTAAACTGGCGGCTCGGTGGCCAAGCGGTCAATTCCGGTCGTAGCGAGTTGCAACCAGGGTTGGCAAAATGCCGGCAAAAGCTAGTTTTTGCCATGCGGGAAGTGTATTAAGCGGCAAAAACCATTTACTGGTAATAACTGTTCATCCCTCATCCGACTACGACGGGCTTCTATGTGTGACTCCGGATGCAGAATCACAGTCGTCAAGGCCTGCTGCGCAACGTTGATACGACACGGTCCCACGCTAAGCACATATATCAGCGCCGTATCCAGCAGAGACATGTTTTTAATCAATTGAGTATAATTAGTTAAATGTATTGAAAACCAAGCATGCTGCACGATTAAGATCGGGGGTCAAAAGTGCCAAAGTAAAGCATACCATGTACGACAGGTCACGTGCGCGGCATGTTAGCGCGTACCAAAGTAAAGCATATGGTGTTCGACAGATCACGCGTGCGGCATGTTAACGTGTACCGAAGTAACGTATATGGCGTACGACAGGTCACGCGTGCGGCATGATAACGTGTACCGAAGTAACGTATATGGCGTACGACAGGTCACGCGTGCGGCATGTTAACGTGTACCGAAGTAACGTATATGGCGTACGACAGGTCACGTGTGCGGCATAGCGTGCCTTGAAGCACCCGCTACATAACAGACCTCACGGTTTTGTTATCTCTTTCCGGTCAGATCCTCACACCTCGTCTCGGGGGATGAGGGGCATTATATATATATATATATATGGCGCACGTTCCACGGACACGCGACGCCGTCCGAAAACGAGCGCGCGCCCGACACGGCTCTGCGAATCACCGTCGGCAATATAAGACCGGACAACGAAGCCCCGACCTGTCGATGCCGACCAAAGGGAAGCGTTCGCACACCGTCCAGAGGCACGAACAACGGCTGTGCGCTTGCGCGCGCAGCCGCCGTTCGTCGACCGACACCACGGACGCCTATTTGGCCGACGACACGCGTCGTACGTGCGCTTAATCCCATACTGGCAGCTTCACGGGCTATTTGACTCTTCAGAGTTTTTTGGTATATTTACCTTAGAGGAACTTACCACCCGCTTAGGCTGCATTAGCGAACAACCCGACTCGAAGGAGGACTCGTCCGCGAACGCGGCGATCGGTCGCACGGGCCTGTCACCCTCCACGGAACTCCATTCCAGGAGACTTGACCGACACCGGACGCGGATGGGGCCCTCCCGAACACCACATTGCACGACAGTCTCGCGACCGCCGGCTTCGGTGCTGGGCTCATCCCACTTCACTCGCCGTTACTGAGGGAATCCCATTTGGTTTCTTTTCCTGCACTTAATGTTATGCTTAAGTTCAGTGCGTAATCCAGCACCCCCGAGGTCGAAAATGATAAACTATGCGTATATGTGTATTTGTGATCGCGCGCGCCCCCAATTCACATGTCAGGGCATTGGCACGCGCGCACAGCACGAGCACACACACACAAATGTACCACGTTGCTTGAGACGACGCCAATATATGCGAAGCGGATATCACACGTAGATATTGTAGCGCTTCATGACGAACGTCCACGTCCGAGAGAGAGAACTCGGATTTCACAGCCGACCCTCGAGAGTGCTGAGCTCGCCGACCGAAATCGGCAGCCGCCATTTGCGTTCAACCTGTCGATGATCGTTTGTGTCCTGCAATTCGCAAACTGTCTCGGGTTTTACCCCGGTCTTCATCGACCCACGAACCGAGTGATCCGCCGCCACGGGAGCCCAATGTTTTTCTTGTCAAGGACCGAGGGCGCAGGTCCTCCTTGTTTTCAACGGAAATCAATCAATATATATATATATATATATATATATATATATATATATATATATATATATATATATATATCTAAAATCCAAACTTAGCGTCGGACGGAAATGAAAGAGGTATCGTAGGAAAGCGCTCGACGAGTAGGACCAGAATCACCAAAAAAACATTTACCCCTAAACGTGACGTCACTAAGAGGGTTTGAGGTCACGACTGACGTCACGTTTTTGGCTCTGGGGAGTCCATTTTGGGGAAGATTTAAAAAACAAATTGATTTGGATTAAGAAAAGGAAGGCCAAAACGAGCATGGTCCCAAAATGTTCGCCCGCTCAAACATACAAATGTATATTTCTTGAAACTTGTAAAATATTGCGTTTTTGATTGTTTTCAGCTTTTCAATGGGTATAGCGCACCGATAACGTTGTTTTAAGTAAACTTATCCTCATAAAAAGTGCTTACTATAGCCAGAATCTTCGATTTTGTACCCAAATGGGCAAATATGCCAACCAAATAAGTCATGAAAAACGCAAAAATTAACAAATTCCTCTGGTGCGTTTTGTTGTGCGCCTAAAGATAAGAAAACGCTGAAAGTTTCATTCAAATATTTTTACCTGTTAAAGCATGACGACTGGTTGAACGTTTTTGGAGGTGACCTCACTTGACCTTGACTAACTTGGTGACCGTGAATGACCTGACTTCAAAATCTTCACAAATTACAAATTGATGTGGGAAAGGTACGCCAGATTTCAGCGCGCTACCGCTCGCCATTTTTCACTATCCGCGGAAAGCCTTGTGTGTGGGGGGGGGGAGACGCTCACCCCCGAGACGGCGCAGGTTAAAGTCCCTATATCGGCGCGGCAAGAGATACTTGGATAATTACAAATTCGTACCGTGAAGGAGCAGATATTAATGAGGAAACGAAGGCAAGTGACGGACATCGATAAGCCATATGAACAGGCAGTAACCAGGTACAATATGACAGGAAAGACGAAGCTGGGAACTGACAGAGACGTCCACGGATACGCTGGCGGGAGGTGGGATTACCACGTTGCTGATGCAGCCGACACTCACGTCTGCGTGCGTGATCTGGTCGGAGACAGATGAGTGGCAAAAAAAATTGCACGCGATCCAGTTTTCACCAGCACGCCATATATCTTACCAAAATGCTCCAAAACTTGACGAGACATTCTTCAATGACATTCTTGACGAGACATTCTTCGATAGACGTAAGTACCAGTGCAGGCAGCTCCGCGCTCCATAATCGGAAGTATGCCGTTCGGGCTCATTGGCCCTCATCATCCCCTGTAGAAGTTCAGGCTGCAGGGAAGCAATGTTCCTGCGTATTCTCTTCAGTCACATGACAGGATCCCTCTTCAGAGGTTCCCACCCCAGAGGTTCCTCAGAGGTTCTCATATACCTTTGCCTTGATGATGGTCAATATTCCTTCGATGGGGCACAGCTGTGGGCACCGCGGAGGCTCAGGTGCTTCTGAACAAAAACCACTCCTGTTTCTCTCGGACTTCTTTTTACGTTTCTAGTGCATGACGGCAGGAGGCGAGATCCGACCAGAAAACAGTTTCGTCGTCTGTGCCTAGCATCGATAAATCGGAACAGACACCTCCGTATGCATTAATTGCGGTAAGCTGGACTGTGCAGGGCACCTCTGCTGGGACAAAACATGGGTTATCATACTCAGCGTGGGATTACCGCAAGTTAAATCACCAGTCTGCGATGGAGCTGGCTCTTGGAGTAATGTCTGACTTGTCCGGGAGCTGAGGATAGACCAGGTGTGCATGGCCGTCATTCTCCCGAAAATCTTTATAAGTGAAGTAGGACTTGTCCATCACGATGGCCACCGCTGCCGGCGTGACTCCGCACGCCAATTTTCAAAATCTCCGTTTATCTGGTGTTCTATCGTGGCTGGCAGGTTTTGATATATTATGTACCTCACGCCTATATATTTGATGACCCTGCATACGTATGATTGTGACACGCCAAAATGTTTCGCGAGTTTTCGGGTCGATACCCCCATCTCATGCTTGGCTGCTATTATAAAAGCGGTTTTTGTTTTCTTCTGTTGTCCATTTTAGTGGATTTCTGCCCCGAGGGACTCTTCGTGCTGATATGGATGTCCCCATCCACTTCACACAGTCGCATTACATCACAAGTCCTTCTCGGTACTCCTAGAACCAGGAACTGGTGCAGGGTGTAAGTCTTTCCCAGCTCCCGATGGTTTTCGGGAAGAAACGTCCGCAGAGTTTCTTGCGTATGCTATTCTTTGTGAGCTTCATATCAATAATTACGAAGACAAATATTACTTGCGTATATGTAGCATACGCAAGAAAGTTTCAGTAGCTTTCACGTCATCGAAACATATAATTATGCACCGCTGCTATCAAATCAACCGAGATATACGCAGGTTGAAACTTGCACAATATTTCGTCCTCACCCGTTATCACCCGGTCACGTGACATTCGGTGACACATCAACAGAGTGAAGCATAACACCCGAAACTTACCGCACGTTAGCATTGCATATCAGATGGCACGAGCGCGCAGACTGCTGATTAAGCATCGACCCGCGCACGAACAAATGGTGATGTTATATGGCCTCCCAACACGCGCCTAACCAAGGACGCTGCACGTCCTCACCCTGTGGTAAAATAATATAAGCCTCCTCTATACATCGATCAGTCTTCTTTTGTTCAAAGACACACAAAAGCACTCACGTAAACACACGCATGCACGCACATATAGCACGCACATACACCGGCACCCGTAAAGACGATACCCGGCCTATCTGAATAATTGCTCACATATAATTGCATTAGGAAGAATTACATAAAATAACGATGGCTATCTTTGGAACAGCTCCCATTCCCCTGACTGGGAAACAGCGTACCCAGCCGGCCACAGCTCAGTCGGGCATAGCCAGTGGAGGCGGCGGCATACTGAGGCTGGGGAGGGTGCAGCCAGAGACCAAAGTCGGCCGTGGCCGGCATGGATTCAGCGTCCGCACACGACACGACATGCCACAGTGAGGCGGCGGAAGCGTCACACACGACACGACAGCCACAGTGAGGCGGCGGCAGCGTCACACACGACACGACATGCCACAGTGAGGCGGCGGCAGCGTCACACACGACACGACATGCCACAGTGAGGCGGCGGCAGCGTCACACACGACACGACATGCCACAGTGAGCCCGCGGCGGCAGCGTCACACACGACACGACAGCCACAGTGAGGCGGCGGCAGCGTCACACACGACACGACATGCCACAGTGAGGCGGCGGCAGCGTCACACACGACACGACATGCCACAGTGAGGCGGCGGCAGCGTCACACACGACACGACAGCCACAGTGAGGCGGCGGCAGCGTCACACACGACACGACAGCCACAGTGAGGCGGCGGCAGCGTCACACACGACACGACATGCCACAGTGAGGCGGCGGCAGCGTCACACACGACACGACATGCCACAGTGAGGCGGCGGCAGCGTCACACACGACACGACAGCCACAGTGAGGCGGCGGCAGCGTCACACACGACACGACATGCCACAGTGAGGCGGCGGCAGCGTCACACACGACACGACATGCCACAGTGAGGCGGCGGCAGCGTCACACACGACACGACAGCCACAGTGAGGCGGCGGCAGCGTCACACACGACACGACATGCCACAGTGAGGCGGCGGCAGCGTCACACACGACACGACAGCCACAGTGAGGCGGCGGCAGCGTCACACACGACACGACAGCCACAGTGAGGCGGCGGCAGCGTCACACACGACACGACAGCCACAGTGAGGCGGCGGCAGCGTCACACACGACACGACATGCCACAGTGAGGCGGCGGCAGCGTCACACACGACAGCCACAGTGAGGCGGCGGCTGCGTCACACACGACACGACATGCCACAGTGAGGCGGCGGCAGCGTCACACACGACACGACAGCCACAGTGAGGCGGCGGCAGCGTCACACACGACACGACAGCCACAGTGAGGCGGCGGCAGCGTCACACACGACACGACATGCCACAATGAGGCGGCGGCAGCGTCACACACGACAGCCACAGTGAGGCGGGGGCAGCGTCACACACGACACGACAGCCATAGTGAGGCGGCGGCAGCGTCACACACGACACGACAGCCACAGTGAGGCGGCGGCAGCGTCACACACGACACGACAGCCACAGTGAGGCGGCGGCAGCGTCACACACGACACGACATGCCGCAGTGAGGCGGCGGCAGCGTCACACACGACACGACAGCCACAGTGAGGCGGCGGCAGCGTCACACACGACACGACAGCCACAGTGAGGCGGCGGCAGCGTCACACACGACACGACAGCCACAGTGAGGCGGCGGCAGCGTCACACACGACACGACAGCCACAGTGAGGCGGCGGCAGCGTCACACACGACACGACATGCCACAGTGAGGCGGCGGCAGCGTCACACACGACACGACATGCCACAGTGAGGCGGCGGCAGCGTCACACACGACACGACAGCCACAGTGAGGCGGCGGCAGCGTCACACACGACACGACATGCCACAGTGAGGCGGCGGCAGCGTCACACACGACACGACATGCCACAGTGAGGCGGCGGCAGCGTCACACACGACACGACAGCCACAGTGAGGCGGCGGCAGCGTCACACACGACACGACATGCCACAGTGAGGCGGCGGTAGCGTCACACACGACACGACAGCCACAGTGAGGCGGCGGCAGCGTCACACACGACACGACAGCCACAGTGAGGCGGCGGCAGCGTCACACACGACACGACAGCCACAGTGAGGCGGCGGCAGCGTCACACACGACACGACATGCCACAGTGAGGCGGCGGCAGCGTCACACACGACAGCCACAGTGAGGCGGCGGCTGCGTCACACACGACACGACATGCCACAGTGAGGGGCGGCAGCGTCACACACGACACGACAGCCACAGTGAGGCGGCGGCAGCGTCACACACGACACGACAGCCACAGTGAGGCGGCGGCAGCGTCACACACGACACGACAGCCACAGTGAGGCGGCGGCAGCGTCACACACGACACGACAGCCACAGTGAGGCGGCGGCAGCGTCACACACGACACGACAGCCACAGTGAGGCGGCGGCAGCGTCACACACGACACGACAGCCACAGTGAGGCGGCGGCAGCGTCACACACGACACAACAGCCACAGTGAGGCGGCGGCAGCGTCACACACGACACGACGTGCCACAGTGAGGCGGCGGCAGCGTCACACACGACACGACAGCCACAGTGAGGCGGCGGCAGCGTCACACACGACACGACATGCCACAGTGAGGCGGCGGCAGCGTCACACACGACAGCCACAGTGAGGCGGCGGCAGCGTCACACACGACACGACGTGCCACAGTGAGGCGGCGGCAGCGTCACACACGACACGACATGCCACAGTGAGGCGGCGGCAGCGTCACACACGACAGCCACAGTGAGGCGGCGGCAGCGTCACACACGACACGACGTGCCACAGTGAGGCGGCGGCAGCGTCACACACGACACGACATGCCACAGTGAGGCGGCGGCAGCGTCACACACGACACGACAGCCACAGTGAGGCGGCGGCAGCGTCACACACGACACGATATGCCGCAGTGAGGCGGCGGCAGCGTCACACACGACACGACAGCCACAGTGAGGCGGCGGCAGCGTCACACACGACACGACATGCCACAGTGAGGCGGCGGCAGCGTCACACACGACACGACATGCCACAGTGAGGCGGCGGCAGCGTCACACACGACACGACATGCCACAGTGAGGCGGCGGCAGCGTCACACACGACACGACAGCCACAGTGAGGCGGCGGCAGCGTCACACGACACGACAGCCACAGTGAGGCGGCGGCAGCGTCACACACGACACGACATGCCACAGTGAGGCGGCGGCAGCATCACACACGACACGACATGCCACAGTGAGGCGGCGGCAGCGTCACACACGACACGACAGCCACAGTGAGGCGGCGGCAGCGTCACACACGACACGACAGCCACAGTGAGGCGGCGGCAGCGTCACACACGACACGACAGCCACAGTGAGGCGGCGGCAGCGTCACACACGACACGACATGCCACAGTGAGGCGGCGGCAGCGTCACACACGACACGACAGCCACAGTGAGGCGGCGGCAGCGTCACACACGACACGACATGCCACAGTGAGGCGGCGGCAGCGTCACACACGACACGACAGCCACAGTGAGGCGGCGGCAGCGTCGCACACGACACGACAGCCACAGTGAGGCGGCGGCAGCGTCACATACGGCGCGGCAGCGTCACATACGGCACGACAGCCACAGTGAGGCGGCGGCAGCGTCACACGACATGCCATGCCACAGTGAGGCGGCGGCAGCGTCACACACGACACGACATGCCACAGTGAGGCGGCGGCAGCGTCACACACGACACGACAGCCACAGTGAGGCGGCGGCAGCGTCACACACTGCTGCCGTCGGTTATCACTGTGATGGTGATGAGCCAGCCACTTTGGCTGTCCGGCCACCGCCGGCCACCGCCAGCCACCGCCAGCCACCGCCGGCCATCGCCAGCCACCGCCAGCCACCGCCAGTCACCGCCAGCCACCGCCAGTCACCGCCAGCCACCGCCAGCCAGAGCCGAGGGCCCGTCTACTCGGCCCTTCGACAACTTGACCAGCCAACAATGTCATTATCGACCGCGTCCACCGCGCCCAGCGAACTGCGTGACACAATGCCCCACGGCCAAGCGAGCTCGCCCCACGGGTAGCGGGCGAGTCGGCGACACAACAGGCGACGGCACGCCGTCCGTGACCACAAGAGCCAACAAGGGCCAAGGACGTGACGTCACACGAGTCGCAGCCTGCTGCTGGTAGGCGAAACAACGCTGCACCGATATTACCCTGATATGGTTTGGCGGTCGCCGGTATTACCCTGACGTGGTTTGGCTGGGGGCTGCTACAATTGGCTGCAGTCGGAGGCAAATCCCAGCACTCCGAGCTCCCGCCCTCCCAGTAATGCCTAAGCAATCAGAAATGCGACTTGACTGAGGGGAAGTCATGAATGGGGTGGGGCAGGGGTGGAGTGGGGGTTGGGGTGGGGGCACAACCACCAGTTAACATGTTTGGAGGCCATGAGCAAATCTGCTTGGCCTTTGGGGTTGGGGTTGCAAATACAGATTCTTATCCTGATGCATACCAATTTTCTCTGAAAAACCCAAAAGTCCACAGATTTAGGTCACGTTTTGAGGTTGGAAACAGGGACATAGGAAGAAATTAACATTGGGGAATGAATTCGAAGGACGCCGTGCAGTTGGGAAGGGGCGTCAAACAAGCCCCAAGGGTGCCGACTTCGACTAGAGGGGCACGACTCGTTGATAAATGCCGAGGGTTGCACACGCACAGATCCACTTGGACCTCCTAGAGACCCAATTTTCGTGAAGAGGGGCGCCTTCAACTGAAAACATCGAGGGGGTGTACTCGAGCAGTCCTAGAAGGGATAGTTAGTTATTGTAACTTATGGGCGCATCGATCTCGCAGGTCATACAGCGCACATAACTTCGTCATTAAAACAGAGAAGCACATGAACACCAGTCCAGACCACGAGTTACATGCCACGATGTCGAATCCTTTGTGGTAAAATTACCCATATTACTACACACGCATCCGCAAACTAACGGCCGGTGTAAATCACGGAAATATTAATTCCCAAGAGGTATCGGAAAAGCTGTCCCGAGTGAACAATGGTCGACTAATCCACTAATGCTTCCCAAAACGAGACAGTGGTACCTGCGTCCAAAGTGACGTCTCCGTTCGTGGTCAAGCCGGGACAAAACACTAAATGCGTCGCACTGATTACTGGTGCAGGGCACCTGGGAAAAACGGCACTTCGTCACCACTCATAAGATAACGATGTGTCGTGTAGATGTGCCCCAAACGGCGTCTCATCACCACCCATAAGATAACGGTGTGGTGTGTAGGTGTGCCCCAAACGGCGTCTCATCACCACCCATAAGATAACGGTGTGGTGTGTAGATGTGCCCCAAACGGCGTCTCATCACCACCCATAAGATAGCGGTGTGGTGTGTAGGTGTGCCCCAAACGGCGTCTCATCACCACCCATAAGATAACGGTGTGGTGTGTAGATGTGCCCCAAACGGCGTCTCATCACCACCCATAAGATAACGGTGTGGTGTGTAGATGTGCCCCAAACGGCGTCTCATCACCACCCATAAGATAGCGGTGTGGTGTGTAGGTGTGCCCCAAACGGCGTCTCATCACCACCCATAAGATAACGGTGTGGTGTGTAGGTGTGCCCCAAACGGCGTCTCATCACCACCCATAAGATAACGGTGTGGTGTGTAGATGTGCCCCAAACGGCGTCTCATCACCACCCATAAGATAACGGTGTGGTGTGTAGATGTGCCCCAAACGGCGTCTCATCACCACCCATAAGATAACGGTGTGGTGTGTAGATGTGCCCCAAACGGCGTCTCATCACCACCCATAAGATAACGGTGTGGTGTGTAGGTGTGTCCCAAACGGCGTCTCATCACCACCCATAAGATAGCGGTGTGGTGTGTAGGTGTGTCCCAACAACACACCATGTACGCAACGAATGAAGCCCACCGAATCACAGCTGAGTTCTGCAGCGTCAAACCACATATGGTGGGGGATGGGGAGTGATGGGGATTGGACAACAAGATGTGGACATTGCCTGCTGCATAACATAATGGTTTTCTTTTAACCGACTGTTAACAACTCATCCGCCCAAATGTCCAGGTGTGAGTATTCCCCGCTGGCCTTCCCACCTGACCATCCGACATGTCCAGGTGTGGGTATTTCCCGCTGGCCTTCCCTCCTGGCCATCCCTCAATATGATCAGGTGAGGTATTCCCCACTGGCCTTCCCACCTGGCCATCCCTCCATATGGCCAGGTGTGGGTATTACTCGCTGGCCTTCCCACATGTGCTTCGGAATTCGTGCCCGTTGTTGATAAAGTCATATGGCAAAGTCCTCAAACTTAATAAGAGCCACAGGGGTCCATCTGGGTTAAGCCTGTAAAGGGAAGATACTATCATAAGCCTTGACAAAAAGATACTTAGCAACCCAACCCATGCCACATACTGAATTAGAAAGAAAGTATTCACGAACATCCTACACACCTACCAATACCTATCTAGCCCTATTCACTCTATCACTCGTTACGGCCAAGCCGCCATGCGTAATCTATGTCGCTACCACACTCATGTTGTAATGCTTTGGGGCTGCTGCCATCGGCGTGTTAATGTTATTCCTTTTACGAGATACGCTATATGGAATGCTGTATTTTTGCGTTATGGTTCGTGCCCAGACCTCCCTCGTGGGCACATTGAATGCTTGATACCGTAATCACATCAATGCAATCTAGAGACATGTAATCGTTGAACGCAGTGCTTATGGAGTATCGGGTGTCGAGTATCGGGTGTCGAGTATCGGGTGTCGAGTATCGGGTGTCGAGTATCGGGTGTCAAGTATCGGGTGTCGATATCGGGTGTCGAATATCGGGTGTCGAGTATCGGGGGCCGAGTATCGGGGGTCGAGTATCGGGGGTCGAGTAACGGGGATCGAGTATCGGGTGTCAAGTATCGGGTGTCGATATCGGGTGTCGAATATCGGGTGTCGAGTAGAGGGGGTCGAGTATCGGGGGCCGAGTATCGGGTGTCGAGTATCGGATGTCGAGTATCGGGGCACGTAGCGTTGGATCTCCGCACAACCGAGTAACGATCGATCAGACACCCCGGCCGGCCGCGTTCATGCCACAGACACGGCCTGTCGTGCCCAGTCGAAAACGACGCCGTCGCACCATTTGGAGCCACTGATGGTGTGACGTCAGCACGCCGACGCGACGACCGGAGGCTCGCCGCGTCATCACGGTGCCGTTACGGTGCCGTTACGGTGTCATCACGGTGCCGTTACGGTGCCGTTACGGTGCCGCCGCCGCCCACCAGCGGCGGCGGCACACGACAGCCACCAGTGGCAGTGGCGGCTCAGCAGACCGTGGTGGAATACAGGTGGCAGGCTGTCATCGCCGCCTGGCTGTACCGCACGCCAGCGAGGCCCCCCCCCACCCCAATCCAGGACAGGTACATGGTGACGTCACCAGCTGTACCGCACGCCAGCGAGGTACCCCTCCCCAGGACAGGTACAGCTGGTGACGTCACCAGCTGTACCGCACGCCAGCGAGGTACCCCTCCCCTAGGACAGGTACATGACGTCACCAGCTGTACCGCACGCTAGCGAGGTACCCCTCCCCCAGGACAGGTACAGCTGGTGACGTCACCAGCTGTACCGCACGCGAGCGAGGCTCCCTCCCCTCCAGGACAGGTGCGTGATGCCGTGACCAGCTGACCTCGCACCACCAACACATCCGCAACCATCGCTCTCTGCATGCCAGCAAAAAAAAACAAAGTATGCTATAAACCGGAACCTACATCAACCTTGATTAAACAGAAAGTTCAGCCATGCCAATGGTTGGACACGTGTGTTGATCACGAATTGCGCCGATACACTTGTTCGAACCTCTGCGGTCAGCAGGATGCGGCGCCACCGCACGGTGCCGCGCTCCAGATTGTCGCCGAGACGAATGGACTTGTTCGCTGCTGAGTGGATGGATTTATCGATTTTGAGTTGATGAGCTTGTTCGTTGCTGGGTGGATACTTGTTTGTCGTGAGGTCGGATTTGTTCTCATTCACTGATTGCTATGACGCATTGTAGTTATGATAAGATTATTCATTTTACGGGAATATTTCGAGAACCTAAAGTGGTACTGCATGCCGGAATGGAAAGTTGGAGTTCCCAACTTTTAGCTGAATTTCATGGGATGGACACAGACTTCATTCCCTGCACAAAACGTGACACTGACGACCTACGTGACAGTCAACTTGAAAACATGGCTGACTCACCCACATTTTTGGAGACTACTTGTTTTCCACATGTCATCACAATGACTAGTTTGTAGGTGGACTGCAACTGGCTGAAAATTCCAAAAACTCAGCATTGCTTGATAGTCAATATAGGATCATCGGTAATAATCACAAGACAGCTCGATTAAAGGGAAGATGAGTAAGCGTCCGTGACAGTGGTCCCAGCCACTGGGAGATGTAGCTTCACAACTTCATTACTTGCTAGAGGCTTTTGCTATCTGAAATGCTTCCATATTTATGATACCTTCAGCTCATGCAGGCAGAAAACTATTAGCAGCTTAAGCGATATTGACCCTAAACATGAAGACATATTCCGATCACTGGGAGGGGAGGAAATTTCGCAATCCAGTTCACATGCCATTTGAATACCTGCATACAAGTGCAACACTTAAGGGGCAAGGGAGCATCAAATTTGTATCTTGAGATACTCCAATTTCTCATTATATATATATATATATATATATCTTATTATTTTAAAACGGTTTGATGGTAGTATATATATAGGTAGTTAAATATACATCACATTCACATATGAATTATATGCACAAAAAGACTATAATATATATATATTCATGTTGTTGATGTCCCAGTATTGCTCTGCATAAATGAACAGCATAGTGATGTCTCAATAGTTCCCCACTTCAGAGCGCCTCCTTACTAATGTTCACCGCACCACAGCTACGACAACGGGGTAATTTTCCTCCTTGTGTGTAATGCTTTTGAATGAGGTATGATATCGCCAGATCAACAAAAGGTCAGATGGCTGAAATAAACGTTCCATAAATGTTTATCTGCTGATCCTGGCGGACTGGTCGGTCGTACGCCGACCTCATACGCCGACAAGTGATCACCTTGTTAAATGATGCATGCGACCGACTACAGCGAATGGCTGGTTGATTATTTGGGTTCGCAGCGCACCAACCATGTACAGTAAAGGCGGCCCTTTTCATCGTTTTTTTTCACGATTGAGTTTGACGCTGGAAAACGGTTAAAAGTGACGAAACGTCGTTGCTTGCATTACCCAGGTCCACGTACCGGTTACACTTTTCCCATTGACCATCAGCACCTGCCGCATGCCAGGGGTCAGCTATCGTGACGAGAGTGGTAAGTATCGTGATCCGTAAAACCGGCTCTGCTTCTCACCCCATGAACATCCCTGGCGGACCCCATGTTGGGTGAAAAGTAGCAGGCACGCGCAGCCCCAACCACTGTGATTCTCAAGATACCTTTATGTGTTCCCATTGAAACTACTTGCCTACAATCAAGGCTGCCCTGAACCATTACCGAACATGATTTTCGGCCTTCTCAGCCGGTTCATTGCATCGATGAATCGCTGGGTTTGCTGAAGCCAACTTCATCGGTCGAAAATTATACAGTCGCAAGTGCTACCACGCTATCCAATCTAACGTGGGAAGGACTTCATAGGTAAATGTACCTTACGCTGCATGTCTGGAATTAAATACGCAGTGCAATGGCACAAGAAGTTATATTCTCAAGAAAATCTTGTGCCATTGCACTTTGTCCAGTGAACTATTAACAATACTGGGAATTACAGCTGTGTTATAGGGAGTATAGAAATGACGTTAGGAAAGGACAGGGTAGGCCAGATCAAATAAGGTCTGCTTAGGCCAGGTCATGTCATGTTAGGTTAGGTTAGGTTGGGTTAGGTTAGGTCAGGTCAGGCTCGGTTTAGCGAAGTTAGGTCAGGTCAGTGTAGACTAGCTAATTGCATGTCAACTCAGTTCAATCCCATTGGAGGCATAACGGCCTGGAATACATGGAGGTACTTTCACGATTTTGAACACACCAACATTGCGGGTGTTGGTGTCTATCTAGTTATTAAAGCTATTGGCGCATCACCTGCACTGGTTATATAGCCAGTGCAGGTGATGCGCCAATAGCTTTAATAACTGTATATACATACAGCGCCCATGCATTACAAACGCGCATTTTCACCTATATGGAGTTGCACTTTCTCTTGGGGAGAAAATAAACAAGGTACTAGGGTGATAATCCGTGTATTTGTGCATGGGCCGGACATATAATCTGTGACGTAGAACTAGAAACAACGAACTAATGCATATTGCAATAGGCGTGCGATTGATCCCGGTAGGTGTCTACTGTGCAGATCTCTGCTGGTCGGGACCTTTGCTATTTGTTCGGTCTTGAACTTTTTACGATATAACTTGGGGATTATACCATCAACAAAATTATACCAATTCAGTAACTATCTTCAGCTGTGATGCTGATGAGATTGGTCATGGTAAGACAATTTATTGATATTTGCTCTAAAGCTTGGGATATACATTGCTTAGAGGATTCGTTTCCTTTGTCTTCATATAGTGCCGTCCCTTTCAGTCTTAATTATTGATGTCTTCATGTCCTTATGTCATGAAGTTAAACGAAAACAAATTGCCTAGCTTGTTGAGGAAGTAACTAAATAGCTGGTTAGAAAAGACATACATGTATTCGACGATCGCTTCGGCGAAGCTTAGACACGGATCGGACAGTGACTGCTTTACCAACCGGCCGTTAGTTAAAACTCTGAACTTTCCGAAGTGTGGCAAAATGCCCAGAGTGATAGCAATGGAGACCAACATCATCGTCTAAAACACTGATTACTGTGGTTAGTGTCCTTTTGTATTAAATAAATCAACATGACCGATTACTGCAGAGCGTATTGCAGTGGGCTGACGGAATGGGCTCCTTGTGAAGCCTGCCTGATCGCGTGGATCCAGAGCCGGCCATTACGTTCAGAAGATTATTGAACAGTAGAATGATAACCAGTAGGTCGACATGTGTCCGATACTCCGCCTCAGCCGTCCTGCCACATCCACAACCTCATCGGTAAGTTGTCAGGTGGCCATGTGGGGGTGGGGGGGGGGGTAGAGGCGTGGTAGACCATAGAGGTCAATACAATGACCATACCAAAGCACACCACCTCTACTACGCGGCCACACAGGTTCAAACCCACACCAGCTGCTTGGTACCTGGTTGCGTTAACCCTGGACTAAAGTAATCCCTGAGTCATTTCTTGTGCCCCTTCCCTGCGTAAATAGCGGGCAGATCCTCGCACTTCCCAAGCAGCTCAGCGACTACACATGAGGCGCTTGGTGTAGTGCACCAGGTCATTGTGGACCCCAAACCAGAGGGTCTCCATACGGGAAGACACGCTCCAGTTGTAGGATACTGAATGTGGCGCGAAATAGCGTACCTGCTCCATCTGCTCCTAGCACGGAGGTACCATATGGTGCATACAGCCACACATGGATGATCAGCGCTACTGCTTTCCACTATAATAATGCCTCTGGGCATTGACTCACGTGAGTCGGTAACACTTCACCACAGCTGACCATGCCGAACACAGCACGGTAATAAACACACGTAACTACCAAGCGTCGAGCCTGCTTGCTTTCGACCCAAAACCGATCTCGCTGGCCATCCAGCAGTCTTTTGACCATTATTCTGTTCCGCTCTCGATCTCCTACGCACACTACCGGCGCCTTACGCACGACAGAGGTGACACTCCGCCCAACAAAGACCCTGTCGCCGCCTCTTCCAGACAGAGGCCCATAACGATCGGTAGTGCCGCTGGCGCCCGACAGAGGTGACAGTCCGCCCGACAGAGGTGACAGTCCGCCCGACAGAGGCGACACTCCGCCCGACAGAGGCGACACTCCGCCCGACAGAGGTGACATCCGCCCGACAGAGGTGACACTCCGCCCGACAGAGGTGACAGTCCGCCCGACAGAGGCGACACTCCGCCCGACAGAGGCGACACTCCGCCCGACAGAGGTGACACTCCGCCCGACAGAGGCGACACTCCGCCCGACAGATGCGACACTCCGCCCGACATATGCGACACTCCGCCCGACAGAGGTGACACTCCGCCCGACAGAGGCGACACTCCGCCCGACAGAGGCGACACTCCGCCCGACAGAGGTGACACTCCGCCCGACAGAGGTGACAGTCCGCCCGACAGAGGCGACACTCCGCCCGACAGAGGCGACACTCCGCCCGACAGAGGTGACAGTCCGCCCGACAGAGGCGACAGTCCGCCCGACAGAGGTGACACTCCGCCCGACAGAGGCGACACTCCGCCCGACAGAGGCGACACTCCGCCCGACAGAGGCGACACTCCGCCCGACAGAGGTGACACTCCGCCCGACAGAGGTGACACTCCGCCCGACAGAGGTGACACTCCGCCAGACAGAGGCGACACTCCGCCCGACAGAGGCGACACTCCGCCCGACAGAGGTGACACTCCGCCAGACAGAGGCGACACTCCGCCCGACAGAGGCGACACTCCGCCCGACAGAGGTGACACTCCGCCCGACAGAGGTGACAGTCCGCCCGACAGAGGCGACACTCCGCCCGACAGAGGCGACACTCCGCCCGACAGAGGTGACAGTCCGCCCGACAGAGGCGACAGTCCGCCCGACAGAGGTGACACTCCGCCCGACAGAGGCGACACTCCGCCCGACAGAGGCGACACTCCGCCCGACAGAGGCGACACTCCGCCCGACAGAGGTGACACTCCGCCCGACAGAGGCGACACTCCGCCCGACAGAGGTGACACTCCGCCAGACAGAGGCGACACTCCGCCCGACAGAGGCGACACTCCGCCCGACAGAGGTGACACTCCGCCAGACAGAGGCGACACTCCGCCCGACAGAGGCGACACTCCGCCCGACAGAGGCGACAGTCCGCCCGACAGAGGTGACAGTCCGCCCGACAGTCATGTCGCCGCCTCTGCCAGACAGAGACCCACAACGATCGGCAGCGCCGCTGGCGCCCGACAGAGGTGACAGTCCGGCCGACAGAGTCCCTGTCGCCGCCTCCGCCAGACAGAGGCCCACAACGATCGGCAGTGCCGCTGGCGCCCGACAGACGTCGACAAGCGAGGCGTGTGCGCTGGCACGTCTCAACGCCTTACCACATTACCATAATGTCGCCCCGCACATCGACGGCCCGCTGCCACGACCGGGAGCTGGCGGAACGACCGCGGCGGCGGCCCAAGTTTCGTCCCACAGCACCACTTCCTGGTATCTAAATATGGCCATGGGTCGACCACGACTATGGTAGCCGGCCACCAGAATGGCGTTAAATTATAGCCGATCGCGCCTTAACACCCTCCCCCAGACATTTATAACGCGCACACACTTACGTATTTTATTCGGCTGCGACGGAACCATGGCCAAAGAGGGGAATCAAGCTATCGTGGACGAGAACGCTTACACATATTTACATAAAAAAGTAGTAAATGAAACGCAGAAATATGCCAGCAAAGAAGGAATATGTTTGTTCAAAGTTGAGGGGGTAGACGATAAGGTCGTGGGGAACATTTGCAGTGAATGGGGGAGGAAGCCGCCCCCCAACTAGATAGAACTATCACACATGGTTTGTCCATTCTGGATCTATGCGAGTACTCAAAATGATGTAGGCCTCCATCAACAATGTTACTACTTTTCAGAAGACTGTCAGATGGGAAAGTTAGGATACAACTGCATTGCGAAAACCTAGCCATATATTCCCACAATCTTGAATCGCACAATATTAAGTATATATCGGTTCAGTAGAGATGGTACCTCTTCACCGACACTGGCTGATCCAGGAGGAAACTGGGGGCATATGTCTCTCCTCCGATGAAGATGTGGTGCCCCCGAATTGGAATAGAGCGCACCTCCAGGACGCTCTAGTGCACGTCCAGAACGCTCGAGTGCACTTCTAGGACGTTCTAGTGCATCTCCCATTCCTCTGTTCAACGAATTTTCAGCCGATGGCGCCCCTCAGAGTAGAAAAGGCGCCCACCTCCGGAGAAAGGGTGCCTCTCCAGAACAATTGCCGCCCCCGATCATAATTCCTGGATCCGCCACTGCCCATGAACATGGAATATACGCCATGGCGCAATCCGGGGCAAGCCGCAGTATCTTTCATGATTTCGAACTGGGCAAGAGCGGTCAGGAAAAACGTCACTTAAGTGGCATTTAAAAAATAGGAAACTTAGTTCGAATTATTGCTTGGGTGGCTCCATGGACCAGGAGATCCTATTGCTAAGCCGAGCTTGTTGCGTGAACCCTGGCCCCACCGCCCGATCCATGAACTCCAGCTCAACGGCTCGATTTTGACGGAGAGCTTAACGTGCCGTCAATGCATCGACACGGCCGCCCCGAGAGTCCGTCCCCGAACTTTTCGGGCCGGTTGTTGGTTGGTTATTGGTTTTTTACGACACGTCGACCGTTGAGTCATATAGCGTCGCCAATCTCTCACGCCGATTGGTCGCGGGCGAAGAGTAGCGACAGGTGAGATTCGAACCCACAATCTTTCGATTGTGAGCATCTTACCCCTAGACCACTCGTCCCCTCGGGCCGGTTGTCAACTGACCGTCCCAGCGGGAGGCTAAACGTGAGCGCGTGAAGCGATTCGAACCCTGCTTTGAACGGACAGAGGATACCAACGCAGTCCAGCGCTCTCACCAACTAAGCTGCCGAGGCCGCACATTGCCAGCATAATCCGGCTAAACTGGGGGCTGCTCATCTAGACTGACGAGACACAGACCGTCAGACTAATGCAGCGTAAAATGTATGTCGAATCATACTTACTTATCATGAGAAGAAAGAATGGAGGTACACAAGTCTGCACTTCCTTGTGTTACTCATGGAGTATTGGTTCACGATTGGTTCACGATTGGTTCACGAGAATTGGTTCTCGTTTGTATTCAATTACGGCTCGCCGAAAAACTACTGCCATGCTGTTGTGACGTCACAGAATGGATAGCCGCCGGCCAGTTGCGAGCCCGGCAATCCCTAAGAACGAAGCGGTAGACGTGTGCTCGGTTATTCATATTTTATATAATTGGCATATTGAAGCACGTGGTTTTTTAGTGATAGCTGTTCAGAATGGTCTACGGGAAGAAACGATAAGCTGCTAAGCGTGTTCGTAGAACATGTCTTCACTGACTGGACTACGTAATGCAAAAGAAATGCGCTATGTTGTCAGTGTCCCATGGGCTCTAAGGCCCCAAAGTTTGGAGGAGCCCGTGGGAGTCCAGGCAAGGGCGGGCACACCTCGTTTGGCCAAGGCAGCAGACACTCATTTTTTATCCATTATTTACCACGTGACCATGTAACGTACCATGCAACGTCAAAGGGCTCATGCTAAAATTCACAGATTTAGGTGTGTGTGGGGATGAGTGGGTGGGGTGTAGTGGAGGACTGCTCCCCTGATCCCACCATCCTGGGTCCATGTTTCTGCCCCCCCAGGTTCCAGGACCGCTGAGTTTCGAGCGTCCTCTGGATTTTCAGGACCCCATCAGCTGACAGGTCCCGCTGAACTGTAAGTGCCCCCTGAGGGTCTGGGCCCGCGATATTGACAGAGGCACCCAAACTCGCGGTCAACCTGGGGTTCCATGGTCTCTAAGTTGTTGTCCATCCCGTGGTTCTAGGGCTGTGTAAGCTGACAGAGCCTGCTGAGTTGTCGGGGTACTGGGTTCCCTGAGTAGACAGGGAATTGCCAGGGCCATCTGAGATTACACGCCCTGTGTTGCCAGGCCTAAAATGATGGGGCACCTGGGATTCCAACTCTATCCCACCCCACCCGACTTGTCAGGGTCCCCATCCCACTCCCCTCAGTGTTTACGGTCTCCCTCTTTGAGTTTCCAGGCTCCCCCAGAGTTGCCAGCGTCCCTCAATGCTAAAGTTCGCACGCAGGTGGTGGATTGGTGCTTCAAGGCACGCCGACTACTCGGGCAATTTTGGGCCCAGAAATTGCCCAGAAATTGCCCTCTCATATGCCAGAGGGGTCCCGTAAAAGTGGAATAAAGCCCCATGGTCCGGAAGTGACGCCTAAACGATCTGGAGACGTGACCTCTCCGAGTGGTTATTTGGGCTTAAGGGCGCATCAACTGCTTCTGGTTATGTGGCGTCCATAGAGCCACGACCATCACACCGCACAGACTGTCGCCACCTCACCCTTAACCCGCCCTTCTCTGTTCTTGGCTACGCCACTGCCTTCCCGTTTAACAAGATGGTCGTCTCGAATGACGAGAAAACCCCCCGAATAATTTCCGGGATCCGCACACCTGGAACGCGAACCCGCATTTCCGCACCACTGATTCCGTACTCTGAGGCCGTAGGGAACGTACAGGAAATGTTTTCATGGCGTGACCTTCTCCTTACTCGTGCACTTGGGCATAAAACTCCAATTATGTTCGCTCGCGATACCAATACCAATCACTCTACTACAATGAAATATGTCCGAAAAGGTCACACGTGACACAAGAGCCGGCCAGAAGATGCCAACTGCCCGCGTCCTGTGTGTTCCCGCCGATTACGCCTCGTCTCAGTCAGCGGACGAGTGGTCTAGGGGCAAGATGCTCATCTCACAATCGAAAGGTTGTGGGTTCGAGTCTCACCTGTCGCTACTCTTCGCCCGCGACCAATCGGCGTGAGAGATTGGCGACGCTACATGACTCAACGGTCGACGTGTCGTAAAACCAATAACCAACCAGCCAACCAGCCAGCCTCGTCTCAGTCCATGTGCTGTCATCCGGTGACGCCATGCCAATTAGGAGCCCACCTTTGGTCACGTGATTTAAAGCCACAGCTAATATGGATATAATCCGAAATGTCGACGTTTTCGACGAGTGGAAATTTTCGATAAATTGGCAAATTTAAATTGACAATCCCACAGTACTTCTCGGCATATGTGCTTTCCTAGAAAACATCAAATCATACATTTTGTAATGAAACAACCAGTCAATTACAGAGATGAGCAGCTTGTTTCGAAAATGCAGCCGGTATATTAAAATCTACAATGCGTATTCAAAATTCAGCAGAGCAGCTCGATTGTAGACATATTGCACCCAGGTTCGGCGCATGTGATGTGAAAAAAAAATACCATCCAGCCCCGAAGCTTAAATCATATTTATCTGCTGAATATGATGTACGCATATTAAACTTAAATGCTTTATGCCGAATTATCAAATTAGCATTGGTGTCACGCTGTGTCGCTAGTTAGTTAGTTATTAGGGCTTTAGGGCGCATCGCAACAGCGCACGCTGTGTCGCTGTTGTTCTTGTCTCACAGCCCTCACGTTCAGGTTGTGTCGCATACAACCATTGGGCGCGGCACCCTCCATCTGACTGACACCAGCAGCCCGGTCTCGGAGAGTGCGAGGCACGGTGCATGGCGACACAACACGCGACCGGCTGCCGGCTGCCCGGAGCCAAGCCGATGCTAGCTGGGCTGGCACTGGCTAAGTTCCGCACATAAAACCTTCATTTCAACAACAAATGCACTTACGTTAGATACAAGATGGTGGTGAAAGGAGCGAAACATTACAATTAAAAGACAAAATACAGTTCTCAATTAGAACATTAAACACTGACAAAAATAACTACTTCAGGCTTCCAAAGCGTGCCGATCGGGCCAGGCACGACCAGGCGGGAAAGGAAGGGCTCGGTCGGGTCAGGTCGGGTCGCTTCGATGAACTTCTCTCGGAAATATACGGGAGTAGACTCGCTGAGGTATCGTACTCTCTTGTAACTATGTGCTTGCGTGTATTTAGATGCACGAAGGACCAATCTGACAATAATTGTTACCGGTAAAACAGGTAGGTCAATGAGATGATACAAAGCCAAGTCAGTGCAGATAAACCAAGCAAAACCTGAATGAATTGAAAGATACAACCTTCGCTCATTGTTGAGAAAAATCACCCCCACCCCCACAAAAAAAAATCAAAACGTTCGGCATATTCGGTGTCGGAATCGGGTTGCCCCTTCTTCAAACTAGATTTGAATGACAAGCAGGCAGGGCGATTGGGAAACATATCCCCGTATCAAGTAGCAAGCAAATCATAAGCGTACAGCTTCTGGAATGAATGTCGTTCGCCAATACAGCACTCGCTTAATGACACAATAACCATGATAGTACTCGTTATTCATACAAAATGACAAAACTAACAATCCACCGAAGAAGCAGGCCTAGCTGGGTTGTACACTGGTACATTGCGTGTCTCGTGCTGACATACCCATCCGACATCCTGTGCATCTGGCAGCATGGAACCGCCACCCTGGAAAATTACTTAGCATTCGCTAATCAAGCTCATCCGAATATACAATTAACCGTAGAAAGAACGGACACATCCCCATTTGAACAGGTCCCTTTCTTAGATAGCATCATCGCGCTGCAAGAGGGCGGAGGGTACACGCCGGAACTGTACTTTAAACCAACGGCAGCCCCAATCACTTTCCTTCAACTCGGCTCATCCAATCCAGGCGAAAAGGGCTCCCCTAGAGTCACACTGTCTAAGAGGAAAACGAATAGGGTCGAACAATATAGCTAAAACCAGCGGTTTATGCATAATTAAGGAACTGTTCAGCCCCAATAGCTACCCAGTAAAGCCCATCTCCCGCGCTAAATGGCAGATCAGCCAACACGACAGACAATACCGGTTCTACCAGAAAAACAAAACAATCTACTTACATCTCCCTCCCATATATACGAAATTTTCACGCGCAAGGTAAACCAGGCCACAAAACAATCAGGCCTTCAGTTCAGAGCAGCGTGGAAGTGGACACACACTGCAAAGAAATCCCGACGGGATCTCCATTACAACCAATGAAATGTCCCAATAATGCCCAATAAAATACGTCCATGCCTGCTATGCTGGACTACGAAGATGCCACACAAAGAACGTAGCATACAAAATTAGCCGTACTATTTTCCCCAAGTCTCACAACAACTTGGCGACACATATAGGAGAAACGTCGCGATCAGTGAGTTTGGGATTTAATGAACATCTGAAGGGCGCAAAACACTACAGTAAAGATACACCATTTGGTCAACACATAGCCTGTCATCATTCGCAAACTAACATATCGGCAACATCATCCAATATCAACATTATCGACACATGCAGACACAGCCGAACTAAAAATAACATCTCGACAACAGATCCAAGCTGAGCATTAACATCTCATCATAGCCACTCCTATTACCAATACAATTGCAACATTGGCTGATGATCTTTTTTTGGCCAGAATAGTTACCAGCAAATGTTCTTGCTTTTGTTCAACGCTTAAATGCTATGATTGTGACAACTACCAAGATATATTTAAGTTAGAATCGGCTAGAAGTGTAAATACTTGCGTAAATTTCATTCAATAACTAGGTGGTACGTTGATCTTGATGTGATGGAATATTATTGGCGCGTTAACACGCGCCCTGGAGGGCCTGTGCAAATGATGCGCTCTGGAGGGGGGGGGGGGCGGATTCCGCCCCCCCCTAAGATATCGGCTCCTATTAAAGCTGGAGTAACGAAATTCTCAGGGTGGATGGGTACGGTAGTGAACTCTATTGTGTGCAAATTTCATGAACTTAGGTCAATATCTTCAAGGTCAAATGACGTCATATTTGTACAAATTTTGTTTTGCGTGGCTTGGCTTGTCGTTGTTATGGATCGCTGTGATTGTGTTTAAATGCTCCAAAATGGGCATCAATGATGTTTTGGACATTACTAATCATGCAGATGCTAGACCCGGCAATTGACCTCAGGTCACCTATATAGCAGAACTTTATCAGGTCAGGACCCAGTTACCGGAACCGGGTCGCCCGCCCGACTGCTCCGTCGGGCGGCTCGGCGCAATCGGTTTCACGAAGAAAGGAGTGAAGTACATGAATAAAGTATGGAAACGCTCAGGTACACAATGACAAACAGTAGTTTCCAGGATGTGTAGGGAGTAACATGCAAAGTGACATCAATCGCATGACAGTCATTTGCATTTATGACAGCATTCCAGTTGACCAAGTTTGGTTCCATTAACCTGTCATGAACTTGACCTGACTTGACCTCGGTGACTTAACATGACCTTGAAACTATATAGCCTCACAATATACATCAAACAAATCGCTAGTGTTGCCAACACTTCCCTTTTGCCAATATACGGGAAGCGCATCAGCGCCGATTTTTGTGGTCTGGCGTTACGAAATGTTTTGACTTTAACGGCCCCTAACTCGAAAAAGAAAGTCGGACGATTTCCGTTTGTCTTGCTTTAAACGACGCGCCGGACATTTCTAAGCAAGTACGCCAAAAATGGCGTATATCGACCGGTAAAATCTGGAGTTATGTACGAAAAACCGGAGGGGTGGGCGGATTTCGCCACCACCCCCCTCTCCAGTGCGTGTGTTAAGACGCTTAAGATGCACTACAATGTGCGTACATACGTGTGGAAGTGAATGTGCGTGTGCCACATACCAGAGAGCTGTTAAATATGACGGTTAATAGCCTGGTTTGTATTCTAGGTATCATCGATGAGGATGTCATGCACAAGTGTGTAATCTAGATAGGACTGTTCCGTCGGTATATTTTAAATGTTGACATTTTTGTGATAGACGAGTACTAACATGGTTGATGTACTATTATGGGAGTGTTGTATTGGAGACAGATATTGACTCCATAAACTGTACGCGTATGATTTGCTCGTGACATGATTTGTGAACATGTTTTCCAATTGCCTCGACTGTTTGGCATTCAAATATAGTCTGAAGAAAGGGCAACCCGAATATATACCTATCTTTTTCATGTCAATAGAGGCTTTTTCCCAACAATGAGCAAAGGTTATATCTTTCAATTCAACTATGTAATAATGCTCATCTCAGGCATCAATTCAATTCATGAACTAGCACAATCTAGCCTAAAACCTACTGATGTTAGTTAATCGCAATTGAGGATACTTTCTGACTTTGGCTGCCCGGAGCGCCTCTCAGCATCGTATTTCTACGATACCTCGACTTAGTTATTGGACGGTGATGTGGCAGGCTTTGATCCTAACTGATTGCCCAATGTTTCAACTTGGCCTAATTTACTACTCCTGATCTCTGCAAAATGCCGGTTGGGCTGGAAACATTAGCTACAAATTGGGCGTTTGCTTGAACACATCTCCTACACAGAACAAAGCAACTGTAGGCACCAAGCTACCGCATATACAAATTGAACATGCAGGCGATGCACATTTGACAGTGAAGCTTGATGTCTTCTGGAAAAAATAGAATACAATTTTGTATGGCTTGCCACTTGCCTGCCAATGTTTTCGCTCTGTTTAGCTCGACGTATTCTTGAAAAGCAATACAATTTAGCACGCTTTGTTCCGCTATATTACCAACGCTTTTGCACCCATTAAACAAGTAAATCCAAAACATGACTAGCCCTATCGGCCTCCGGGTTACGATGTGCACGGGGCGAACGCTGCACGTGCCGTTTGCCACGTCCGTGTTATGGAAGGTGGCGTCTCTGTTACACACTCACTCTGGCAGCGATGCCGACAGTGGGATGGGCACAGTGATAAATTATTCGTAAAATAGGGTGGAATATACCACTCTCTGAACACTTAATCGACATCTCTCTCCACGAAGTATCGACATCCTGCTCCTTGATGCGTCCTTATGAAGTCTTCGTGACTCCTTTCTAACAGAATTCCGTTTATAAGTATCATGTACATGCTCTCGATAAGGAATGGTGATACACGAACATTTCGCAACGCAATTTCAGGTAAAGAGATTACCTAAAATGTGATATGGCATACAATACCAGTTCATAGCATAGGTATTATTTCCTCTATCCTGAATATAGATAGCTCTTCCTAAATTATGAATCTCAAAACAAATGATGATGGTGCAGTCATAAGTACCTACACCATAGGCTGAAATTTGAGTCTGAAAGACATCAAATCATTTTAAATGACACTAACTCCAAAGCAAATTTCGTCACCCTGCTGTGTCGTTTCGACATCTCACACCTAACGAAAAACCATTATTTTAACCCTGGATGGGCATCACCGTCTCCAAACGGCGGGCACCTCATGTGTATGCAGATTAATTACACTGCAACAGTCGCTACGCTGCCGTTGCGTTTGTGTTCCGTCGCAGAGCGGCTAAGTGGGAGACAGTGAGGCATATCCGGTGGCGTCCAGCACGTCTCCGAGGGCGGGAGAAACAGGCGTTTCTCGTAACGCGCCGGCAGAGTAGG
Source organism: Ashinkailepas kermadecensis (assembly GCA_034440615.1). Lineage (NCBI taxonomy): Eukaryota > Metazoa > Arthropoda > Thecostraca > Neolepadidae > Ashinkailepas > Ashinkailepas kermadecensis. The sequence goes on along the minus strand of JAOTOM010002603.1, from coordinate 10,730 downwards.
GAATCTTCTAATTGTGTGCTACTGCGGCAACTCTCCCTCAAAAGAGAGCATGCTCATGCCACATGAGTAGGACGGCCACAGCGGCACTAGGCCAGGCTCAGTGTCGCTGAATATTGCATTGTCGCATGGCGGCAATCACGCCGCCTCTGCCTCCGACAACACAATAATAATGGGTGTACCTGGCGGCGCTTTAACAGCTACTCCTTTCAACGCTCATCACGATCAAATATTCACACCGAACATTTGAACGCGCCCACCATTCGTCGTGGCCAGCGGTAAACAGCGGCCAGCCCCAGTCGGCTCCGGCTTGACGGTGCTGAGAGGTGGCGCTGAGCGGGGGTGCTGAGCGGGGGTGCTGAGCAGGGGTGCTGAGCGGGGGTGCTGAGCAGGGGTGCTGAGCAGGGGTGCTGAGCAGGGGTGCTGAGCAGGGGTGCTGAGCAGGGGTGCTGAGCAGGGGTGCTGAGAGGGGGTGCTGTGCAGGGGTGCTGAGCAGGGGTGCTGAGCGGGGGTGCTGAGCAGGGGTGCTGAGCAGGGGTGCTGAGCAGGGGTGCTGAGAGGGGGTGCTGTGCGGGGGTGCTGTGCGGGGGTGCTGAGAGGGGGTGCTGTGCGGGGGTGCTGTACAGGGGTGCTGAGAGGGGGTGCTGAGCAGGGGTGCTGTGCGGGGTGCTGTGCAGGGGTGCTGTGCAGGGGGTGCTGAGAGGGGATGCTGAGCGGGGGCGCTGAGCGTGGAGGGGGGGGCACGCGCACCCAGCCCAGACTGGCTGAATTGCGGCCACTACCGTAGTCGCAACTGGCTGTGCCATATACAGAATGTATGTGTGGTTTGCACACGATGCTACAGTATCGACTTGGTGTGCTGCCGACACTCTATTCAGCCAGTTTACTACATGCATAAGCCGAGCCGACCTGGCGTTAGACAAGGCTTCGAAGAACTTGGCTGTGGTTTGAAATATTAGGATGCAATGCTAATAAAAGCTTGTGCCCATTATACAACGAACCGATAGTGCTCGAACTGACCGGAAATGTGACTTGTACAAAACCTCGCAGTTTTTTCTTCAGTTATTACTATTGTCCTGTGCTATTGTCAGTCGCATTGTGTTGTTATAAATTCATGCTACTGTTGAACAAAAATGCAATAAGGATACTTGATGACAGCGAACATAAGACTATCAACTCTGAATTTTCGTCATAATGATTAGCTTTAAAGTCTCCAATACAGTATGCTACTGATAGCGTAATGAACTGCACACACCTTGCGATGGTGGATCCAAAGTGGGCACACATTAACATCTCATGGAGATGGGGCGTCCTTCTGACTGGAAAAGGCGCTCCTGCGGGAAGCCCGAGTGCACCCTCTCCCCCTTGAACTCGCAAGCTGGAGGCGCCCCTCCAGAGACGCTTGAATGCATCCCCTTGACATTTCCTTACAGTGGCGCCCCTCCAGATGAGTGACAGACAATCAAAACTGTTGGATCCGCAGCTGACGATTCCATATCACACTTCATAATTTCCATACACTTCTAAGGAATGAGTAAACGTACGAATTATAATCTGCCTACCAGGTGGTACCAAGTAGTATGTTCTGACAGAAATATAAGAACAACATGATGGGATGGGAAAATGGTTAAATAGTGCCTAATAAAATCCATTCAGATGGAAATACTAAAACAAAAACGAACAGAAAATAGCTCCACTCTCCGACAATGGCAGAACATAAGTACTACAACAAAGATGAGATATGCTTAATTAGTAATACCTCCATACTATTACTAGTCTTTAGCTGCTGAATTACCAATAGTATCCGGGATATAATGGGGAGTAATCTTTCCAGAATAGTTTCCTCAGCATAATTGTGAACATTCCAACAAATGTTGTACAAACGAGGGTTGTAATGTGGTAAACAACTGCTTGAAATTGAAGCACATTCTTCTTTAAGCCTGTTTAATTGAAAGCCAAAGCATTAACATGATGCAGTACGCCTTTCCTCGCTTGAGGGAAGGCGCTCCTTCCTCGCTTCCTCTATTGTCCCAGGTAACGTTCACACGACAGAATCGGTATCGACCACGGCATGTTTAGCTTTTATCGCGAGAAAATTCGCCTTGACCTTCAGCACGACGGGGAATGACAGTCATTCTGTTTGAGTAAGATACCTGTTTGTTTGTTATTTGGGCTGTAGGGCGCTTCGACCAGAACTGACCATTCGCGCCCAGAGTAAGAGACCTGCGACAGGTCCGGACAATGCATGCGGCACTTAGTCCAAGAGACACGGCGCCACAGCCAGCCTTGAGGTAATTCCACAGTCCGAACTAAGCGACTTGAGAACAAAAATCACCGCACCGGAGCCGGGTAAGGTCACGTCCCACCACCGCTGTGTCCATCAGACCGTGTCGGGCCGCATCGGAGCCGGGTAAGGTCACGTACCACCACCGCTGTGTCCATCAGACCGTGTCGGGCCGCACCGGAGCCGGGTAAGGTCACGTCCCACCACCGCTGTGTCCATCAGACCGTGTCGGGCCGCATCGGAGCCGGGTAAGGTCACGTCCCACCACCGCTGTGTCCATCAGACCGTGCCGGGCCGCACCGGAGCCGGGTAAGGTCACGTCCCACCACCGCTGTGTCCATCAGACCGTGTCGGGCCGCACCGGAGCCGGGTAAGGTCACGTCCCACCACCGCTGTGTCCATCAGACCGTGTCGGGCCGCACCGGAGCCGGGTAAGGTCACGTCCCACCACCGCTGTGTCCATCAGACCGTGACCGGCACTGACCGACGCTCCTACCCCCACCGCTCCCATCGGAGCAGCGACAGCCGGAAAATTGGCCGACCACGAACGCCGAACACACGGCCGAAGCCTGTAAGCCGACGGTAACTATGACTAACTGACGACCAGCAGACATAAACTGCAGCCCACGGGGCGGGCACAGCATTAAACTTGTATACGCCGAGTCCGGCTGAACCGGTAGTCGGCAGGGACACGACAAGCGACGTAACGGGCACTTGGTGTTTGCCAAACGTACCATTGTCATGCATGAAAGAGTAGTGAGTACGTGCAGATTGCATGGGACGACGTTGTTGACTCGGCTCAGCTACTCCGTTCCGTGCGACCGGTACAGCAACGGCATAGCGATAGCCCTGCATACCCCACCCCTCCAGCGGCACAACATGAGTGGGCGTACAGCCGTGTCGCGATGGCAGTGGCAGACACCCCTCTTCCGCCCCGTCACCAACACCAGCACAGTTGATACGAGCGCATTTGTGGAGAGACAGGTATGAACGGCAAATGCCTGGCCGATCAGCACGACTGTGCAGTGTCAGTACGCCTTGTGAACGTGGGCTGACGTGCGAGCCCGTGAGGCTTGGGAGCAGCACCCGGCCGTGTAACCGTCAGCCTGGTGTGTGATTTGCTCTCAGTGACGTCGGCCCGTAAGCCCGGTCTGCCAGCCTGGTCTTTGGTTTGATCTCAGTAACGTCAGCCCGTCAGCCCACCAGCCAAGCATGTGAGGGTCGGCTTAGTCCGAGGCCTGTGATGACGCCCGACTGACCAGTAAGTCTGTCGGCCCTGTGACCGCCAGCCTGACCAGTAAGTGTGTGAGCCCTGTGACCATCAGCCTGACCAGTAAGTGTGTGAGCCCTGTAACCATCAGCCTGACCGGTAAGTATGTGACCCCTGTGACCATCAGCCTGACCAGTAAGTATGTGAGCCCTGTAACCATCAGCCTGACCAGTAAGTCTGTCGGCCCTGTGACCATCAGCCTGACCAGTAAGTGTGTGAGCCCTGTAACCATCAGCCTGACCGGTAAGTATGTGACCCCTGTGACCATCAGCCTGACCAGTAAGTCTGTGAGCCCTGTAACCATCAGCCTGACCGGTAAGTATGTGACCCCTGTGACCATCACCCTGACCAGTAAGTATGTGAGCCCTGTAACCATCAGCCTGACCAGTAAGTCTGTCGGCCCTGTGACCATCAGCCTGACCAGTAAGTGTGTGAGCCCTGTAACCATCAGCCTGACCGGTAAGTATGTGAGCCCTGTAACCATCAGCCTGACCAGTAAGTATGTGAGCCCTGTAACCATCAGCCTGACCAGTAAGTATGTGACCCCTGTAACCATCAGCTTGACCAGTAAGTCTGTCGGCCCTGTGACCATCAGCCTGACCAGTAAGTCTGTCGGCCCTGTGACCATCAGCCTGACCAGTAAGTATGTGAGCCCTGTAACCATCAGCCTGACCAGTAAGTCTGTCGGCCCTGTGACCATCAGCCTGACCAGTAAGTATGTGAGCCCTGTAACCATCAGCCTGACCGGTAAGTATGTGACCCCTGTGACCATCACCCTGACCAGTAAGTATGTGAGCCCTGTAACCATCAGCCTGACCAGTAAGTCTGTCGGCCCTGTGACCATCAGCCTGACCAGTAAGTCTGTGAGCCCTGTAACCATCAGCCTGACCGGTAAGTATGTGAGCCCTGTAACCATCAGCCTGACCAGTAAGTATGTGAGCCCTGTAACCATCAGCCTGACCAGTAAGTATGTGACCCCTGTAACCATCAGCTTGACCAGTAAGTCTGTCGGCCCTGTGACCATCAGCCTGACCAGTAAGTCTGTCGGCCCTGTGACCATCAGCCTGACCAGTAAGTATGTGAGCCCTGTAACCATCAGCCTGACCAGTAAGTCTGTCGGCCCTGTGACCATCAGCCTGACCAGTAAGTATGTGAGCCCTGTAACCATCAGCCTGACCAGTAAGTCTGTCGGCCCTGTGACCACCAGCCTGACCAGTAAGTCTGTCGGCCCTGTGGCCACCAGCCTGACCAATGAGTATGTGAGCCCTGTGGCAGACAGTCGCGCCAGTCACGCTACCTTGTTGCGGCCGGTGGCGGAGGCGACGCCCGCCGGGCTGGTCGGCCCCGCTCGTACTGGGATGCGGCCGGCCCGGCTCAGCCGGCGATCATCGGCAGCTGGCCGGGCGGCAGCTGTCGGCTCCAGCTGCTGCTGCTCCTGCCGCTGACGGCGCCGGTCCTCGGTGTCCGCCTCCAGCACCAGACCGGCCCGGCCGGCCGTCTCCAGCACAACCTATCAGGTGAGAACACCGGGTCAGGTGGGGTCAAGTCGGAGCTCAGACCCCACAAGACAATCTCCATCACAACCTATCAGGTGAGAACACCGGGTCAGGCGGGGTCAAGTCAGAGCTCAGACCCCACCAGACAATCTCCATCACAACCTATCAGGTGAGAACACCGGGTCAGACGGGGTCAAGTCAGAGCTCAGACCCCACCAGACAATCTCCAGCACAACCTAATTAGGTGAGAACTCCGGGTCAGGCGGGGTCAAGTCGAAGCTCAGACCCCACCAGACAATCTCCAGCACAACCTATCAGGTGAGAACACCGGGTCAGGCGGGGTCAAGTCAGAGCTCAGACCCCACCAGACAATCTCCATCACAACCTATCAGGTGAGAACACCGGGTCAGACGGGGTCAAGTCAGAGCTCAGACCCCACCAGACAATCTCCAGCACAACCTAATTAGGTGAGAACTCCGGGTCAGGCGGGGTCAAGTCGGAGCTCAGACCCCACCAGACAATCTCCAGCACAACCTATCAGGTGAGAACACCGGGTCAGGCGGGGTCAAGTCAGAGCTCAGACCCCACAAGACAATCTCCATCACAACCTATCAGGTGAGAACACCGGGTCAGGCGGGGTCAAGTCGGAGCTCAGACCCCACCAGACAATCTCCAGCACAACCTAATTAGGTGAGAACTCCGGGTCAGGCGGGGTCAAGTCGGAGCTCAGACCCCACCAGACAATCTCCAGCACAACCTATCAGGTGAGAACACCGGGTCAGGCGGGGTCAAGTCGGAGCTCAGACCCCACCAGACAATCTCCAGCACAACCTATCAGGTGAGAACACCGGGTCAGGCGGGGTCAAGTCAGAGCTCAGACCCCACCAGACAATCTCCAGCACAACCTAATTAGGTGAGAACTCCGGGTCAGGCGGGGTCAAGTCGGAGCTCAGACCCCACCAGACAATCTCCAGCACAACCTATCAGGTGAGAACACCGGGTCAGGCGGGGTCAAGTCGGAGCTCAGACCCCACCAGACAATCTCCATCACAACCTATCAGGTGAGAACACCGGGTCAGGCGGGGTCAAGTCAGAGCTCAGACCCCACCAGACAATCTCCATCACAACCTATCAGGTGAGAACACCGGGTCAGGCGGGGTCAAGTCAGAGCTCAGACCCCACCAGACAATCTCCAGCACAACCTATCAGGTGAGAACACCGGGTCAGGCGACGTCAAGACGTCACCATACGGATCAGACTGGCCGTCTCAATCACAACATACATGTGGTTACACCAGGTGGATCACATGAGGTCAGGTCAGGTCAGAGCCCTAACTGCACAAGATCGGACTGATTGGCCATCTCCATCACCACCTGGTTGGATGATGCCTATGGTAAGGTCATGTCAGGTCAGGTATCACTGCCTTCATAACATCCCACCCTGCCAACAGACCCGGGCCAGATTAAATATCACACAACCCGCCCTGTCAACAGATTCAAGCCAGGTCAAATCTCAGACAACCCTCGGACAGGCCACAATGGTGTCTTTGTCAATGTCTCATCATAGAAGAACTCCAGTATAGATCAGGTCAAGTCAGGACAGATCAGGTCAGGTCAGGGCGGGCTGAGTCAGCTTAATCTCCAGTAAGCCAGACAGAAAGTGGCTAAGGCAAACATGGTCCCCGTCTGGGCCTACACAGCAAGCTCAGATTAGCACAAACAGCTGGTAACCAACGGAAGGCCAGAGTTATGGTGACAGCCAGGGGTCGATGGAAGCGAAATGTCGAAATGTCCTCAAGACAACGTGCAATTTGGGAAAAGGAATATACTTTTAAAAAGCCTTTATCTAGTTTTACGACTAATCAAATTCAATCCACTCGTGAATTTATTACATGACGAACATTGTGTTACATGAGCTATCAATTGCAGAAATTCAACGTAACACAATCCACTTGCTTTCATCCGTGCACATTAATTAACGGACTGCAATTACGCATCAAACATTACACAGCGAAACACCAGCCAATACTGACAAAATACCGGGCCTCACCAGCCAATACTGGCACAATATCGGGCCTCACCAGCCAATACTGGTACCACACCGGGTCTCACCAGGCAATACTGGCACCATACTGGTCCTCACGAGCCAATACTAGCACAATATCGGGCCTCACCAGTCAATACTGGCACCATACCGGACATCACCAGCCAATACTGGCACCACACCGGGCCTCACCAACACGGTCGTCTCAGACTGGCCGGCCACCTTGCAATGACATCATACCGGGCCTCACCAACACGGTCGTCTCAATTCAGCCGGCCACCTTGGGCAGTCTAAACAATTGATTAGCTAGCAGATGGCAGCTGCCGAGCAGCTTAACTGCGCCATCCGTGACAGCATTGTTATTATGGCTGGTGGTCAGAGCCAGTGCACACAATTACACAGGACACCCAGTTCGACAACGTACGTTTTGCTACCTGTGTTAGCACGGGTCATCACTCGTCGTCCCGCAGATAACATCGGATGTCGATCTGATGATATGCGAGTGGAGAAATCCCAAATAACAACTGCAGAGAACTGCACGAATGCGTTCAGTTGCACGCTACCAACAGGCGTCAGCCGGCGTGAGAGGTGGTACCGGCCAGATCCTCTTAGTCCGCAGGGAAAACTCCACTCGGTGCTTCCCTTAAGGCGTAGGCCATTAGCCAGCATACACGCTGAGCTGCTGCGAAGCTATCTCTCTCCCACAGAGCAATCCCTCGGGACGGGGGAGGTTGGAGCGAGGCGTTATTATCAAGGCGGCCTGTTTGTCTCGGGGGACGATCTGCCCCTCATCCACCCCGAGCACCCCGACGCATAAACACGAATTAACAAATGCCTCGCCATAAGCGTACGCTTGCCCCACCCTTTGTTTGCCGAACTCGCACAGTAATACGGCAGTCGGCGCAAATCATCGTCATCGAGTATCATCGACCACACTGCCCGACAATATCCAGACTTGGTGAAAAATGACTCCCAACTGGAAATAATTTGCCAATCATAGCTCTTATTACTGATCATTTTCTACCTTCATATTTTGCTGTCAGCATGTCTGCATGCTTTTTAACAAGAAGACAAAATTAATTAAACATATTTGAATTTACATGATATCGTTGAGCATATACATAATTGAATCCGTGTTGCCACGGTTGATTTTAAGCTTACCAAATATTTCCTATAAAACCTTAATAAGTTGTGCAATTTTGCATATAACTGTATTTACCTCAATTCTCCGTACTTACACTGCCGATTTGGAACAATTATATACTCCGACATCCAAACTCTAAATTGACCTTGGGACACAGTAGGCACCCCTCAAAACCCACTACTCACACTTGGCCTACAATATTGATACATCAATAGCAGTCGCGAGGTAGTCATCCGAGTATTTACACGACGGACAGTAGTCGATAAACCCCACTTGGACCACCAAGTGTTCACCACTTGGACCACTGTTTGCTGGCGTCTACATGTGTCAACCCGAGAACAACGTGTTGCAGGACAATCTGTGGCCCCTCAGGTACTGCCGTTTTGTAGAAATCGTTGTCGGCATTGCAAGTGTTTCTCGCCTGGGACAGCTGGAGAATGCCATGGAGAAAAACTCACTCCTCAAATTCACCTATGAGCTAGGGAATAGGAACAAAATCCCAGTCCTGGATGTTCATGTTAATGCTGAAAACGGTTGCTTTTCGACTAAAGGTAACCAAATGTCGACTGACGCCGGGAAATGTTAAATGCCGAGTGTGAATGTTCCACCAGATGACGAGTGCCATTCGATCTGTCCTCAAGAGAGCATTCAAATACTCCTCTGCCTGGACTGCACTGCACCGTGAACTGGACCGCGCAAAACAAATCCTCGTCAGTAATAGGCATACCAGCAGATGCGTGCACAAAGAAACACGGGCATTCATAGACCGACACCTTAGCAGCGATCGAATAAAAACACTCAAACAAAACAGCATTCCCTAGTTCTGCCGGAACCAGATGAGCACAATCTATAATGCAACAAAGTGTATAAGTCTCAGGCAAACAATTAAGCAAAGTGTAACATATACCACCCAAAACGACATCTTCAAGTTAGATATTTACTACAAAAACAAAGAAAAAGCAACAACCAGATCAGTAATTTCGTCATCAAAACAACTTTCGCCGTCAAATCGAGCCCATTGAAACGAACAAGCGTTGTCTACAGACATGCATGCTCGCCTGAAGAATACATGCCTCAGCAAAAATCGGACTACGCTGTAGTCATTACCACATACACGTTTTGAAGAATCACTATGCATCTGGCAGATGGCGCAAACAAGGTTCATATGCGACACCAGCACAGCCGGAATATAACCAGACAGAACTCGATTGAAAACACATTCATAGTGACGCCATCGCATGACAGAAGACTTCTCATCATCGAAGCCATCATCGAAGCCATCATCAAGAGCAAGTCTTCATCCCTAAACCGGCAAGCAAAGCTGTCGGTCAACCTCAATTTCTTTCGGATAAGGTGGCCATCATATTACCGACAATGCACAGATGCCCCGATTTTGTTTTGCAAATGATGTTCGACTCATTGTTTCCCACTCACTTCAGGATGGATAATCCTGGAAGTTGAGAAGAACAACACGATATCATATCATTATTCACTGATTGATAAACTGAGCTTTGTGGTCTACTCGCCGGGAATGGGTCAATCATAAAATAATTACCAATCACGATCACGAAACCCATGTTTACCTTAAACGCCATGAGCACACTAAAAGAAAATTCAAATAGACAGGCGCTTGAATACCATTGGGGATGAAGAGAAGCGTTCATCGTTGCTTCCTATTTGGGCTTTAGGACGATTCGACCAGTCGTCGGTCATTGGCGCCCAGACAAACAGTCATCATTGATGGCTGTAACACCTGACATGTTTCGCCGAAGGAAACACAAATCACTCTACCCTACACGCAACACTATACGACAACGGAAGTATTCGATTTTCAGGGCGTTAAAATGGTTTCAGTCAGTAATAATTCACTTCAGATGTCTGATTAGTGTGTATACCTCGCGACGCTTTAACAGCTACTCCTTTCAACGCTCATCACAATCAAATATTCACACCGAACATTTGAACGCGCCCACCATTCGTCATGGCCAGCGGTAAACAGCGGCCAGCCCCAGTCGGCTCCGGCTTGTCGGTGCTGAGCGGGGGTGCTGGGCGGGGGTGCTGAGCAGGGGGTGCTGAGAGGGGGTGCTGAGCAGGGGGTGCTGAGAGGGGGCGCTGAGCGGGGGTGCTGTGCAGGGGTGCTGAGCAGGGGTGCTGAGCGGGGGGTGCTGAGAGGGGCGCTTAGCGTGGGTGCTGAGAGGGGGCGCCGAGTGGGGGTGCTGTGCAGGGGTGCTGAGAGGGGCGCTGAGCGGAAGTGCTTAGAGGGGGCGCTTAGCGGGGTGCTGTGCAGGGGCGCTGAGCGGTGGTGCTGAGCGGGAGTGCTGAGAGGAGGCGCTTAGCGGGGGTGCTGAGCGGGGGTGCTGAGCGGGGTGCTGAGAGGAAACGCTGAGCGGGGCGCTGAGCGGGGGGGGCACGCACCCAGCCCGGACCGGCTGAGTTGCGGCCGTTACCGTAGTCGCAACTGGCTGCCGGCGGCTTCCGGCAGCGTCGGCGACCATT
>JAOTOM010002602.1:0-110269 GCA_034440615.1 Ashinkailepas kermadecensis | reverse complement strand
ACACCGTGACAGCTGGACGGAGCGCGCGCGGCCGTGTTCCCAAGCCACCGATGTAGGCTGTCACGGAGCCGTGGGCTCGCCGCGGATTGGCGGCCGCTGATTGGCGGAGCGGCCGCCGGGTTTCCATGGCGACCGTCGAGTTCCGGGCAATACGACGCCGGTCGGTTCGGGCCCGTGGCTTTTTGTGTTAATGCGTTTGTGGTCCGGTTCGCCGGTATGACTGGTGTGCCTGCCGCGTTCAGGCCGCGCTCGCGTGGGTTTAATTGTTTGGATGATGGTTTCGGTCCTTTCATATCCTCACGGCACCGTTGGTTTCAACTTGATATTTTAGGTGGTAGGGTGGAGTGTTGAAGAAGTCCGCATGGGAATGTAGTGGCGCCCAGGTGTGCTCTGGCGGCCGGCGGTAGTCCAGCTGTGTTCCGTCTCCGGTATCGTGCTCTGACTAGAGTCCAGCTGTGTTCCGTCTTCGGAACCGTGCTCTGATTGGTCGCCGGCTGGACGGATAATTTGTCCAGCCGTTGGCCAGACTCGAACTCGGAGCCCATCCAATGGCGATCAAAATGCAAGCGTTCTTCCCATCTGACGTCGTCGACCTGCCAATGTAGTCGCTGTTTGGCTACTTTCCAAACCAGACCGATAGTCGGCGGTAGTTTGCCGGTGCAATTTTTCCATTTTCTAGAAGCAGTCACTCTGTGGTTTTGTCGGTGAGGAGCTGGTGACGAATGGGCCGTTCGTGTCATTGTTCACAGTCGGGTAGCTGCATGGAGCTGCTGACGCCCCAGTTGGGCTAGTCCAGTTGCCCGTGGACACTTCCCGTAACACATCCGGAACACGTTTGACATCAATAACTGACCAGTTGGGCTAGTCCAGTTGCCCGGGGACGTTCCCCGTAATACATCCGGAACACGTTTGACATCAATAACGGCCCAGTTGGGCTAGTCCAGTAGTTGCCCGGAGACTTTCCCTGTGATACCCCGGGGGGCACTTTTGACGGCACTGACGGCCCAGTTGAGCTAGTCCAGTTGCCCGGGGACGTTCCCCGTAATACATCCGGAACACGTTTGACATCAATAACGGCCCAGTTGGGCTAGTCCAGTAGTTGCCCGGAGACTTTCCCTGTGATACCCCCGGGGCACTTTTGACGGCACTGACGGCCCAGTTGGGCTAGTCCAGTTGCCCGGGGACGTTCCCCGTAATACATCCGGAACACGTTTGACATCAATAACGGCCCAGTTGGGCTAGTCCAGTAGTTGCCCGGGGACTTTCCCTGTGATACCTCCGGGGCACTTTTGACATCAGTGATGGGCCAGTTGGTCTAGTCCAGTTGCCCGGGGACGTTCCCCGTAATACATCCGGAACACGTTTGACATCAATAACGGCCCAGTTGGGCTAGTCCAGTAGTTGCCCGGGGACTTTCCCGCGTGATACCTCCAGGGCTCTTTTGACATCAGTGACGGCCCAGTTGGGCTAGACTAGTTGCCCGGGGACGTTCCCCGTAATACATCCGGAACACGTTTGACATCAATAACGGCCCAGTTGGGCTAGTCCAGTAGTTGCCCGGAGACTTTCCCAGTGATACCCCGGGGCACTTTTGACGACACTGACGGCCCAGTTGGGCTAGTCCAGTTGCCCGGGACGTTCCCCGTAATACATCCGGAACACGTTTGACATCAATAACGGCCCAGTTGGGCTAGTCCAGTAGTTGCCCGGAGACTTTCCCTGTGATACCCCCGGGGCACTTTTGACGGCACTGACGGCCCAGTTGGGCTAGTCCAGTTGCCCGGGCACGTTCCCCGTAATACATCCGGAACACGTTTGACATCAATAACGGCCCAGTTGGGCTAGTCCAGTAGTTGCCCGGAGACTTTCCCAGTGATACCCCCGGGGCACTTTTTGACGGCACTGACGGCCCAGTTGGGCTAGTCCAGTTGCCCGGGGACGTTCCCCGTAATACATTCGGAACACGTTTCACATCAATAACGGATCAGTTGGGCTAATCCAGTAGTTTCCCGGGGACTTTCCCTGTGATACCTCCAGGGCTCTTTTGACATCAATAACGGCCCAGTTGGGCTAGTCCAGTAGTTGCCCGGAGACTTTCCCTGTGATACCTCCGGGGCACCTTTGACGACACGGACGGTCCAGTTGCCCGGGGACGTTCCCCTTGATACATCCGGAACGCTTTTGACATCACCGCGGACCGTGTGTGAAAGAAACAAGGATATAGGACCAAGGACGACCTTGAACGACGGCAAGGATCCATCCGTATCATCTGAACATGACATCGCAGAATTGGTGATGCGACGGCAACCGTCGATGGACGGTTCAACGGTACCGGAGGGGAGGAGGTGGGGGCACTTCATGAGCTGCGGGTGTGTGACCCAAACAAGTGGTGGAGCGGACGTTGAGCGCCCCGGACTGTGCAGCAACGCCCCCCCCCCCCCCCGTCTGACGGTGCGTGACCCCAACAGGTGGTGGAGCGGACGTTGAGCGCCCCCGGTCGTGCAGTACCCCCCCTCGGACGGTGCGTGACCCCAACAGGTGGTGGAGCGGACGTTGAGCGCCCCCGGTCGTGCAGTGCGCCATGCTCCGCTGTGATGTCCCCACTCCGCTGTCATGTCCCCACTCCGCTGTCATGTCCCCACTCCGCTGTCATGTCCCCACCCCGCTGTCATGTCCCCACCCCGCTGTCATGTCCCCACCCCGCTGTCATGTCCCCACTCCGCTGTCATGTCCCCACCCCGCTGTCATGTCCCCACTCCGCTGTCATGTCCCCACTCCGCTGTCATGTCCCCACTCCCCCCCCCCCCGTGATGTCCCCACTCCGCTGTCATGTCCCCACCCCGCTGTCATGTCCCCACTCCGCTGTCATGTCCCCACTCCGCTGTCATGTCCCCACTCCGCTGTCATGTCCCCACTCCGCTGTCATGTCCCCGCTCCGCTGTCATGTCCCCACTCCGCTGTCATGTCCCCACTCCGCTGTCATGTCCCCACTCCGCTGTCGTGTCCCCGCTCTGCTGTCATGTCCCCACCCCGCTGTAATGTCCTCGCTCCGGAGTACAACGCAGACGACATTTGGGGCGACGAGTGGACCCGCTTAAGCTTGCCAATATTACAGGTGACGATTCGCGTTTTATCCAGACAGGTAAATTATTTGATTATATCTCTGACATACGCTATTATATTATTATATTATATTATATATTATTATATTATATTATATATTATTATATTATATATTATTATTATATTATTATATTATATAATTTATATTATTATTTATTTATTATATTATTATATATGTTATATATTATTATATTATATATTATATTATATATTATTATATCATATGTATATTATATTATATCTCTGACACACGTTTTGCTGTTACCTGTCCGCCGGTGTGGCGTGGCATAGTATCTATCGTGCATGTATGCTTGGTGTGTGACTGGGGCGTGTGTAACTGTGCATTTTAGAACCTCAGAAGGCCTAAGTACAGTATCCGCAGTATATCATTACAGTATATGTATATATAATGCATATAGTATATAATAATATATATAGTATATAATAATACATATAGTATATAATAATATATATAGTATCTAATAATACATATAGTATATAATAATATATATAGTATATAATAATATATATAGTATATAATAATATATATAGTATATAATAATATATAGGGGCAGTATATCATCAGTTATGGTCACTAGATGATCAAATCTGGTCGGTGCGCCCTAAAACTCAAATAACTAACTAGCCGGGTGGTGCCGTACCGCCCCGCCCCCCGTCGGACCAGCGGCAGTGGATTGACCCCGCGGAGTGTCGGCAGGGTAGCCACACCGCTGACACCGCCACACTCCCATCGCCAGGTCAACTCCGACGGCCCTCGCGCCGGCGGGGCTCTGTGTCTCACCGGCACTGCTCGCTTCCGCCGAAAGTCGAACACAACGGTCTGACACTGCAGTTGAACACTACAATCTGACACTACGGTCGGATACTACAGCGGACGCGCTAGAGTACTACAGTCGGACACTACAGTCGAACACTACAGTCGAACACTACGGTCGAGCACTACAGTAGAACACAACAGTCGAACACTACGGTCGAACACTACAGTCGAACACTACGGTCGAGCACTACGGTCGAACACTACAGTCGAACACTACGGTCGAGCACTACCGCCGAGCACTACGGTCGAACACTACGGTCGAGCACTACCGTCGAGCACTACGGTCGAACACTACGGTCGAGCACTACCGTCGAGCACTACGGTCGAGCACTACGGTCGAACACTACGGTCGAACACTACGGTCGAACACTACGGTCGAGCACTACGGTCGAGCACTACAGTCGAACACTACGGTCGAGCACTACGGTCGAGCACTACGGTCGAGCACACACTACAGTCGAACACTACAGTCGAACACTACAGTCGAACACTACGGTCGAACACTACGGTCGAGCACTACCGCCGAACACTACGGTCGGACACTACGGTCGGACGCCACTGTCTGACACTACTGTCGAACACTACTTCGGACTCTGCAGTCGGACACTAGAGTTGGACTCTGCAGTCGGACACTAGAGTTGGACTCTACAGTCGGACACTAGTACGCGAGTACTACAGTCGGGCGCTAGATCACTACAGTGGGACACTAGTGCACTACAGACGGACGCCGCAGACGCCGTTGGACATGAACGCCCGGCCTGTCGTTGAACGTAAATACTGGTGCAGTAGTCGGTGACCAGACCACAAGAAATGCCTACCCAGCAGGCAGCAGGGGCGGAGCGCCAAAGCCAGAGTCCGGGCTTGAAATAAATTATCGGAGTGTCCCAGTAATACAAAGACGTCCTTCCAGGAAGATTATGAATAGCCAGGTGGGAAGGGATGGGAAGAGGGAGCTTCGCCGATGCCACACGGCAGTAGGGTCTTGGGGTCTTGTAAATGTTGGCAGAAAATGTTATGGATCTTCCCAAATCATTCCGCTTTAGGCCAATATGTTTTGTTTTATTTCCTTTTTGGGTGGCCTACATTAATTCCGTCATAAGCCGTATCAAATGCAAGGTATTGAATAAGAGTTAAAATGTGCGTTGTTGTTCTTGTTGCAGGATGTGACAGGTTTACCGGATTTGAAATGTTTACACGGAAGATTTTGCACAAGGACGAACTTGCGTCCATAAATGTGCTGTACGTTCGAGAAGATGTCTGTTTTGCCTGCTATTTGCCCGGCAGTGGGTGGGAGGAGATGCCGCTACCTGGACCCACCAGTTGCTAGCACCCGGTCTGACATGAACTGACATACGAAGTGACATGCGTGCTGACATATGGACTGACATGCGGACTGACATGGACTGACATATCGGCTGACATGAACTCACAAACGGCCTGATGCATGGACTGACATACGAACTGGCATTCGGGCTGACATATGGACTGACGTATTGACTGACACATTGACTGACATGGACTGACAAACGACCTGATGCATGGACTGTCATACGGCCTCACGCACGGACTGACCGGACTGACACACAGACTGACACACGGACTGTCATATTGACTGAGATATGGGCCGAGTGTTGAGTACCTGGCGCCACCAGACGTGGTGCCATCGGTCCGACTGACACCATCTTGCCCCGGTGGCGATGTGTGACGTGGCGTGCAGAAGGTACGGAAGGCTGCCTCCTGTCGTGTATGGCCGGTGATTACGGAGGTTTTCGTGGCCGAAAACTCTGGAAGTTTGTCTACAGACTGAGTGCTGAGGTAGATTGGGAGACAGATGAGAGCTGTATTGCGGACGCTGAGTTTGTATGAATGCGCAAACATCTGCTAAATGATCATGCTTTGATACAAGCGCCCTTAAACTCAAATAACTCGAAAATGCGCCACATCTACAAACGGCGAGCATCTGGCACACTTACCCAGTTTGCATGTACCTGGCGTAGCACAGATTCGCTGGATGTGTGTTTCAAATGTCACGACACGTGAGATATATCTCTGAGAACCTGAGCTACGGGAGAAAGTCGTGTGTCGGGGTTTATTTGCATTCGTCTGCAGGCGGCCGACGTGACTGGTGACGGCCGGGGGTGTTGTAAAGTGTTGCATTGTGTGCGGCACCGGCACCGGCATCGGCACCGGCATCGGCACGCGACATGTCCGTGCGATGTCGGCGTCACGCGTCGTCACGATCTCTGACGTCACGGCCGTGATGAAAGTGACGTCGTGGTGGCCTTGCGAGTTGTGCCCGACCTGGGCAGTGGTGTGGAACGCGCGTCTTGCTGTTCGTTGTCTGTTTTCCATTCCGGGTGTGTGCCCGGTGTATTTATTGTATTTGGTGTGTTGTCCCTGTACTTGTTGGTGAGAACCTGGACAGGTTTGCCGATCATCGACCCGCCCCCTGGCGGCTGTAGTTTTGAAGAGGCGGCGCTGCTTCTGCGTGCCGCCCACTGAGGGCGGCTAAACTGCCAAAGCATAGACGTGCCCACCGCATGTCCAAGTGGCTCGAGTTGTTCAGGCGCAACACCTGTGCATACCAGCTCATGCTCCAGCCGTGTTTGTACCGTGTCGCCGGGTGTGTTTGTACCGTGTCGCCGGGTGTGTTTGTACCGTGTCGCCGGGTGTGTTTGTACCGTGTCGCCGGGTGTGTTTGTACCGTGCCGCCGGGTGTGTTTGTACCGTGTCGCCGGGTGTGTTTGTACCGTGTCGTCGGGTGTGTTTGTGCCGTGTCGCCGGGTGTGTTTGTACCGTGTCGCCGGGTGTGTTTGTGCCGTGTCGCCGGGTGTGTTTGTACCGTGTCGTCGGGTTGTGTTTGTACCATGTAGCCGGGTGTGTTTGTACCGTGTCGCCGGGTGTGTTTGTACCGTGCCGCCGGGTGTGTTTGTACCGTGCCACCGGGTGTGTTTGTACCGTGTCGCCGGGTGTGTTTGTACCGTGTCGCCGGGTGTGTTTGTACCGTGTCGCCGAGTGTGTTTGTACCGTGCCACCGGGTGTGTTTGTACCGTGTCGCCGGGTGTGTTTGTACCGTGTCGCCGAGGTGTGTTTGTACCGTGCCACCGGGTGTGTTTGTACCGTGTCGCCGGGTGTGTTTGTACCGTGTCGCCGAGTGTGTTTGTACCGTGTCGCCGGGTGTGTTTGTACCGTGTCGCCGGGTGTGTTTGTGCCGTGTAGCCGGATGTGTTTGTACCGTGCCACCGGGTGTGTTTGTACCGTGTCGCCGGGTGTGTTTGTACCGTGTCGCCGGATGTGTTTGTACCGTGCCACCTGGGTGTGTTTGTACCGTGTCGCCGGGTGTGTTTGTACCGTGTCGCCGGGTGTGTTTGTACCGTGTCGCCGGGTGTGTTTGTACCGTGTCGACGGGTGTGTTTGTACCGTGCCGCCGGGTGTGTTTGTACCGTGTCGCCGGGTGTGTTTGTACCGTGTCGCCGGGTGTGTTTGTACCGTGTCGCCGGGTGTGTTTGTACCGTGTCGCCGGGTGTGTTTGTACCGTGTCGCCGGGTGTGTTTGTACCGTGTCGCCGGGTGTGTTTGTACCGTGTCCGCCGGGTGTGTTTGTACCGTGTCGCCGGGTGTGTTTGTACCGTGTCGCCGGGTGTGTTTGTACCGTGTCGCCGGGTGTGTTTGTACCGTCCCGCCGGGTGTGTTTGTACCGTGTCGCCGGGTGTGTTTGTACCGTGTCGCCGGGTGTGTTTGTACCGTGTCGCCGGGTGTGTTTGTACCGTGTCGCCGGGTGTGTTTGTACCGTCCCGCCGGGTGTGTTTGTGCCGTGTCGCCGGGTGTGTTTGTGCCGTGTCGCCGGGTGTGTTTGTACCGTGTCGCCGGGTGTGTTTGTACCGTGTCGCCGGGTGTGTTTGTACCGTGTCGCCGGGTGTGTTTGTACCGTGTCGCCGGGTGTGTTTGTACCGTGTCGCCGGGTGTGTTTGTGCCGTGTCGCCGGGTGTGTTTGTACCGTGTAGCCGGGTGTGTTTGTACCGTGTCGCCGGGTGTGTTTGTACCGTGTCGCCGGGTGTGTTTGTACCGTGTCGCCGGGTGTGTTTGTACCGTGTCGCCGGGTGTGTTTGTACCGTGTCGCCGGGTGTGTTTGTACCGTGTCGCCGGGTGTGTTTGTGCCGTGTCGCCGGGTGTGTTTGTACCGTGTCGCCGGGTGTGTTTGTGCCGTGTCGCCGGGTGTGTTTGTACCGTGTCGCCGGGTGTGTTTGTACCGTGTCGCCGGGTGTGTTTGTACCGTGTCGCCGGGTGTGTTTGTACCGTGTCGCCGGGTGTGTTTGTACCGTGTCGCCGGGTGTGTTTGTACCGTGTCGCCGGGTGTGTTTGTACCGTGTCGCCGGGTGTGTTTGTACCGTGTCGCCGGGTGTGTTTGTACCGTGTCGCCGGGTGTGTTTGTACCGTGTCGCCGGGTGTGTTTGTACCGTGTCGCCGGGTGTGTTTGTACCGTGTCGCCGGGTGTGTTTGTACCGTGTCGCCGGGTGTGTTTGTACCGTGCGCCTCGCCAGCAGCTGTAAGGACCGCGTGAACTAGTACAGCGGCATCTGTGGTCAACAACAGCAGCAGCAGCAGCGAACAGCGAGCAGATGGTGCGCGCGCGGGATAATCCAGAGCAACGGTGGCGGCCGCGCGCAGCAGCCGGACGTTAATGTAGCATGGCGGCCGGACGTTAATGTAGCATGGCGTCGGGACGTTAATGCAGCATGGCGGTCGGACGTTAATGTAGCATGTCCGTCGGACGTTAATGTAGCATGGCGGCGGACGTTAATGTAGCATGGCGGCCGGACGTTAATGTAGCATGGCGGTCGGACGTTAATGTAGCATGTCCGTCGGACGTTAATGTAGCATGTCCGTCGGACGTTAATGTAGCATGGCGTCGGGACGTTAATGCAGCATGGCGGTCGGACGTTAATGTAAGATATCCGCCGGACGTTGATGTTACATGGTTGCTGGACGTTAACGTAAGATATCCGCCGGACGTTAATGTAGCGTTGCGGCCGGATGTGAATGTAATATGTTCGCTGAGAATTGCTGTGGCATGTCCGCCAGTGCCTGACGTGCGCTGACGTGGACTGATGTAAGCTGACTTAGGCTGGCGTGCGCTGATGTCAGCTGACGTAGCCTCGGCTGGTGTCAGCGGTCACCTCACCGGCAGACCCATGGCAAGCTTCATTTCACTCTGTTGGATGTAGGGAAATTCGCGCACAATTTTATTGGATTTGGATAGCTTCTCATGCAAGAGTCATCCTAGAACAGTTTTCCATGAACTAATGTATTCTATGGATCGGCTGATAAGCCCCAACTTTTGCAAAGGGTCCACGACTGTGGAGGGCACGGCCGTGATGGTTTCCTCGAGGTCTGAGCTGGACGGAAATGGCATTATCCTGGACTTCTGCAGTTCAGAACATGTCCCCTCCTCTTTCGCGCCAGTAGGTTGAATGCAACTTGGGCAATGGTTCCGAGTTTGTGATGTCAAAACACAAACAAATTCAGCCTCTCCGGCTTGGGTGGCCTCAAGTCCACGAATAAAAAGAATCTAAAGCCCTAACCTATCTAAATCCTAATGAATCTAAAGCCCTAATGAATCTAAAGCCCTAATAACTAACTAACTAACTAACTAACCAAGTCCACGAATAAAAAGTATAACCGGAACTCTACGCTAAATCAGCCATACCGAATGGCACAGTCGGCCTTCCCCGCTCCGCCTCTCGTCTCAAGAGGGGACGAGCAGTCTAGGGGTGAGTTGCCCGTTTCACAATCAAAAGATTGTGGGTTCGAGTCTCACCTGTCGCTACTCTTCGCCGCGACCAATCGGCGTGAGAGATTGGCGACGCTGCATGACTCAACGGTCGACGTGTCGTAAAACCGATAGCCACCACCTCTTATCTCACGAAGCCAACGTCCAGCTCCTGTCCGTCATATATCGCTGAAAAAGTACTGAATTATCGGTGAAAAACAGCTGAATTATCGGTGAAAAACAGCTCAATTATCGCTGAAAAACAGCTCAATTATCGGTGACAAACAGTTGAATTATCGGTGAAAAACAGCTAAATTATCGGTGAAAAACAGCTGGATTATCGCTGAAAACAACTGAATTATCGCTGAAAAGCATCTTAAAAGTCGCTGAAAAGAATCTGAAATGTCGCTGAACACCATCGGAATATCGCTGTGCCCCCGCCGCTGTATCCGCCATTGGCTGCCGTGCGGCCAGTGACACCTTGCGACAGTAAGTCCCACCTCACGCCGACAGGAATATCGCTGTGCCCCCCTCCCCCGCCGCTGTATCCGCCATTGGCTGCCGTGCGGCCAGTGACACCTTGCGACAGTAAGTCCCACCTCACGCCGACAGGTGGTTGGCTTTTGTGTCCGCCCTGGGCGGTGAATAGCGCCAGGCAGGACTGGTGCGGCGGCGATCGCGGCGACCGGCGGCGCCGGGGGCGTTTTTCAAGGTCACGTCGGCGCCGGAGGCGTTTTTGCGCGGCGCACCTTCAAACTGCCGCTCTCGGCGCGACAAATTGACCTCAAGGTCACGTCGGCGCCGGAGGCGTTTTTGCGGGGCGCACCTCACAACCGTTGCTCTCGGCGCGACAAATTGACCTCAAGGTCACGTCGGTGCCGGAGGCGTTTTTGCGGGGCGCGCCTCACAACCGTTGCTCTCGGCGCGACAAATTGACCTCAAGGTCACGTCGGTGCCGGAGGCGTTTTTGCGCGGCACATCTCACAACCGCCGCTCTGGGCGCGATAAATTGACCTGAAGGTTACGTCGGTGCCGGAGGCGTTTTTACGCGGCGCACCTCACAACTGCCGCTCCCGGCGCGGAAAATTGACCTCAAGGTCACGTAGGTGTCGAACGGTTGCAGGTGACTGCCACCGAGTGGTCGCTGCTCGTCATTTGGGGTGGGACAAGCGTGGTGTTGTTTTGTGGTGAGACTGTGTGTTTGTTTGAGGAATATAAATCAGGGAAAAGTAAATTGAGTGCGGTAAATGTAAGCAAAAGTGCGATATTTGAATCGAATCGAATCGAATCGAAGCGAAGCGAGTTGGAACGAGCGCCCGGTTTTCTCTCTGAGGTCATGGGCGTTAATTGACCTTGTAGTCGGTGTGCTTTTAAGCCCAAATAATCATTGCATCTTTCTTAGGCCACTTCGGGACAGGAAAAGCAGCCTTGTGTTTGTTTCATTCAGAACAGTACCTTCTGCAGACAATGCCCTCTTTTTCATCAGAACATTGCCTTCCTCTTTCTTTCATGAAGCTTGGAATGATGCTGTTGGACAGTCAGTGCGGCGTATTGCTCCTCAGTAGGCGTCCGAAACTCGTTAAAATAGTTGTTTCTCGCTAGATGTGAAATGTCGAAATGAGTACAATAGGATATTGAAATTTTTCATAGAAATGAAGTCATACGAAATGTATTTTGCATCCTTCAAGCTCAATATTTAGCCAATAGCGTACTGATAGTGTACAATTTTCATTCCTTTTCAGAGGTAGCTAACATGGGGATAACTATATCAATGATAACGATAATGTCTTTGCAATTCAACTGGCATTGCATAAAAGACCACATACTAGATAATCACTTCACCTGGAATTGTGGTATGAGCTGTTCGTGTATCACTATCCACAATCATGAGAATAATAATGGTGCCTTTAAACAAGGTAGGTACTATTAGGAATGAACCATGAAGGCTTCATAAACATACCTCAAGAAGCAATATGTCAAAGCTTCTTTCGGAAAGATGTCGATTAAGTGTTTAGAAAGCGGTATATTCCACCTTACTTAACTTGCTAGAAGGTACTGGAAGTACTGGAGTATTGTGCTGGTGTACACAAGGAAGTGTACGACATCTAAGACAGGAAGATAATTATCTTCTCCGATTTGCATATCCCGTGGGTCTGTTGGATCCGAACTTATGTGGGTCGATGTGGTTGGATCCGAACAACCGGGGCTAATGTGGGTCGATGTGGTTGGAAGCGTAATTGCGTGGTTTTGGGGCCAAAAGATTGGTTCCGATCGGCGTGTACTCAATTCCACAAATGGCCTCCTTTGAGGCATGACTCCACCTGATCGCTGCGGTCCCAAACCGTCAACCCCCCCCCCCCCCTTCTCAGGCGTGTTCAAATCGGCGAATGGGCCCTTCTATTATGTGCCATGTTAAATTACGAAATACATTCAGAGGTTTAATTAATGGGCGCCAAATGACCGTGTAGTCGGCGCGCCCTTCAGCCCAAATAATCAATCAATCAACCGAGGTTGAATTAAGTTGGCGGGAGGGTTCCCCGATGATCCATAAACCAACACCCATGTTGATTCGTACATCATCAACATTGATGGTTGCTGATTTACGAATCAACAGTCATCCTGCCGAGCGTTTAGAGAGAGTTAAATGTTGCCAAACGTTGCCACTTGCTGCCACTTGCTGCCGGTCTGGGCGGCTGCCGTTTCGTGCCGTTCTCACGGACCGGGCCGCTGTGGCTCCTGTCGGACGGCCGTCGCCTGGTGGTGCCGACCGGCGTCCACGCCGGAACCCAGCCGTCGAGCAGTGATGCCAGACGGCCGGCCAATCGAACCGCGCGCCGCGACGGTGGCCAACGGTAAAAGTCTAAATCGGCTCTGTCTAAAAGTCTCGCGACGACGGCAAAAGTCTCAATCGGCTCTGTCTAAAAGTCTCGCGACCACGGTAAAAGTCTCAGTCGTGGAATGGCGGTGGCAGGCGGAAGGGTGGCGACAGGTTCCAACGGCGGCCAGAGTGGAGCCGTCCGACGTGTGACGTCACCGCCAGTCTGCCGCTAGTCTGCACCTGAGCACCTGGGGTTGGTTGTCGGCGGACATGCGCGTGGTGCGCTCGAAAAAAATGTGACCACGGGTATGACAATGCTTCTTAGACAGTGTTAAAATGATGGTTTTGCGTTGGGTGCCAGATGTCGAAACGAGCACAGTAGGATGTAGAAATTTGCCATGGAATTAGTGTCATTTCAAATGCTTTTGATGTCTTTCAGACTCAGATTTGAGCCAATGGTGTACAATGGTGACTGTACAATGGCCAATGGTGACTGTACCTTCATCAGTTGTGTTGATATTCATAATTTAGGAAGAGCTACATTCGAGATAGCGAGATAAAAAAAATACCTATGCTATGCAATGGCACTGCATGCCATATCGCATTATGAATAATCCCTTTGCCTGAAATTGCGTTGCGAAATGTTCGTGTATCACCATCCCTTATCCAGAGCTTCATCATGATACTTAGAAACGAGGTAATGTTAGAAAGGAGACACGAATAACTCATAAGCACGCATCGAGATGCAGGATGTCGATACTTCTTGGCGAAGGATGTGGATTGAGTGTTCAGAAAGTGGTATATTCCACCCTATTTCACGAATAATTTAACACTGTTCTGAGACGTTTGGGGCCCATCTGCCTGGCGTATGATCTCGTGGGTCACGGTACAGTCGCCGAGTTTGACCATGGAGTCAAAAGTGGTCCATTTTTTGCTGCTTGCGTTCCAAGGTTATGTGTTCGGGCCGGCGTTTATTTGTCTAAATGCGGAGAGCGAAGTTTCTTATTTTGAAGTCCGGTATCGCTCCTCGTGTGTGGGCGGGGCCCATGCTGGCAGGCAGTATTTAAATGCGGAAGCGCCAGTGTTTGTGTGCGCCTTCTTAGCGTCGTTTTTGGACGATTGTTTCTTATCTTGCCGATTGTAATAAGACCGCTGTAACAGGGTTGTGCAACAGGGGACGAGCGGTCTAGGGGTAAGATGCTCGTCTCACAATCGAAAGATTGTGGGTCCGAGTCTCACCTGACGCTATATGACTCAACGGTCGACGTGTCGTAAAACCAATAACCAACCAGGGTTGTACAACGTGACAAGTTTGCCTTGCCATGTTGAGGTTTTCGTTGAGATAGATGCCGAGCATGCAACATGTTTTTGGCCGACGTCAAAGCGACTGAAAGTCGATGGAACTTGAATTTCATCGACTTGAAAGTCGATGGAAGCGTGTGCTGTATTTTTGTCGCCTTTGATGTGCCAAGCAATATGTATATTCAGTTTTGAGGGGTTCATTTTGGGCTCATTTGTAGTAAACCACGCGGAGAGAACTGCCAGATCAGCCTCCACAGGTGTGGGAGGTCTCTTAATCCGATGGACATGGTTTGTGTTTGTCGTCTGCATATGTGACGATGATTGCATTTGGTGAAAGATGACAGGGCAAATCATTAGTAAACAGGCGGAACAGGATCGGCCCCAGGTCACTGCCTTGCACTACCCCGCGCGACACTTCCACAATATCGCTGTTTTTAACCGACGGTGTTCGATTGCAAAAATAAGTTCTGAACCGTCGATGTCCCGTATCACAGGAGTTTCGTTCGGAACGCACCGCTGTCGACATAATCAAACGCTTTCGACAAATCGCATGATGCAACACTTGTTACACGCCCCTCACCTCTGCTTAAAGACAACTTGCTGACAATATCAACGGTAGCACCCTCAGTGGAATGGTGGGGCCGATGCGCATATTGTGTAGCCGTCAGCATGCAATGCTTATAAATGTAGTTTGTTAGCTGCGTGCTGACTAGTTTTTCAGTTAGCCTCGCGATGGCATTCAAACCCTAATTGCTCTAAAATTACCGGGCTCTGCTCCATCACCCGATCTAAAAATGGGAACAACAGCATGCTTCCGCACCGCAGGAACATCTGCGCAGACAAGCGACGTGTTAATCACACGGAGAATGTGGGGTCCGACGACAGGGAAGCATCGCAGCACCGACCACGGTGTCACGCCGTCGCTACCGTCGCTACCCGTCGCTACCCGTCGCTACCCGTCGCTACCCGTCGCCTTTGAGGCGCTCGTTGTGCCGAGTGCGGCGCCGAGCTCAGGCAGCGTGACCGACAGCGTGGACGGCGAACGCTGCACTCGCTACGGTGGGCGGACGGGGTGGAAAATCAACTCGGTTCTCGGCCAGCTGCTCGGCGATGCGACATCCGACGTGGGCGAAGTCCGCGATGAATTCGCTCGCGGTGGCGAAGTCGGGTATTTGCTCAGCTGCGATGCACTGCTGGGGCGGAGAGCGTGCTTCCTGATGTTGGTCCACATTTCCTTTGCGGACGAGGGATTGGCGAAGAACTCGGCGCGCGCTCCGGCTATGCGGCTCTTGCATTCATTTCTGAGTGAGACGAGCTCGCTGGCGGCTGTACGTGACATATCCCTCCCTCGTCCGGCAGCGTCTCTACGTGCCTGTAAGGTGAGCAGCTCTTCGCTTAAGGTGAGCCATAGCCTATCAGGGTGACGTATTTGAACATTTTTGTGACGGCAGATGCCGTGACACCACCAGGATTTCTGGGACCCTGTGGGTCCTGGAAATTATCGTAACGCGTCCGGTCCTTTGGATCGTCACCGCGTGGAGAGATTCGGACCCGGGATTTTGTGGTCACAAGGCACACTATCCCACTATCTATCTATCCCACTATCACACTATCACATTATCACTCAAGTGTCTGACCGAGAGCAAGCGGCATCTTCTTGTTCAGCCTGAGAGCCCGTTGACGGGCGTCAGCAGGGATACGACAGAGATCAGCAGCTGTTGGCAGCTACCTTGGTGAGCTGTCTGCAGCTGTCGGCTGCTGTCCGCAGCACCAGTGACGCCGGCAGCAGCAGCGATTCTGAGCTGGGTTGCATGACCACTGCAGTCGATGCGCCCTTAAACTCCGATTCTGAGTTGGTGTCGGCGCGCTGAGGAACGGGGCGGTCTCGCAGGTTTGAGCTTGCTGGAGGTTCGGAGGCAGGGAGACTTGCTGTTGTTCTGTGTTGCTTTCGCTCCTCCCCACCGCTCTCCCGCGCCGACCCGGTGTCCATGGTGACCACGTATCCATGGTGACGCGGCAGCTGACCTGGCTACGCCTCTGCGTGACGGCGTGATCAAGCTGGGACCTCCGGGCAGTATTGTCAGGATCGCCTCTCCCCTTTCCCTCTTCTTCTCCCTCTCCCTCTCCCTCTCCTTCACATCCTCCCTCTCCCCCTCCCTCTTCCGCTCCCTCTCCCTCTTCTTCTCCCTCTCCCTCTCCTTCACATCCTCCCTCTCCCTCTCCCTCTTCCGCTCCCTCTCCCTCTTCTTCTCCCTCTCCCACTCCCTCTCCTTCACATCCTCCCTCTCCCTCTCCCTCTTCTTCTTCCTCTCCCTCTTCCTCACCTCCCCATCCTCACATCGCTGGATGGTGAGTGAGTGAGAGAGTTTTGTTCACCACACACCCCGCTGGTTTGCTGCACCGCGTCACAGAAGGGCCGCGCGGAGCCGAAAGTCGGCGCGGTCGGCGAGCCTCGAACCCGCGACCCTTCGGTTACGGGCGATACGTGCTGACCGGCGCACTGCGCGCAGCCCGCGCGCTCTGTGTCATCTCTCCACGTGCGTTCCGCCGCTGACTCAGACACCAGCTGTGCAGCATCGATTAACCGCCGCGAAGGTCGCCGACGTCGGCCCCGACGGCACAGGGGCGACGCTAGCGGCGGGGGGGGGGGGCAGCTTCACGCCACTATTGGAGATAGTGGCGCCCATGTTTTTTGTCGCCACTTTGTTGGTTTTTTTGCCACTGTGTTCGTTGTCATGGCGGCAAATGTTTTTTTTTTTTGGTGATCGTTGCTTGTAGTATTTTATGTAGAATGACATTAGTAGCGTTTTGTGGGCGCTTCAGTGGTCTAGTTCTCCTCGCGTCTGTCTCGCATCCGAACGATTGCGGGTTCGAGTCTCGCCGACTGCCCAGATATTGAGCTTTCCCGCGTATATTCGCTTTTCCCGCGGCCATTCTTGGTGATGAGTGATGACACCGTGCAGGAGATAATGAACTGCGTCGTAAAACAGCCAAAGTGGGTGGGCGTGGCGTGGGAGTACACGCCAGAGTACAGAGTCCAGACTGACAGTACAGAGTACAGAGTACAGACTGACGGCGTCGTCGTCGACTACGCCTCCGTGGCGCGGCCCGTCGTTCCCGACGGGGGCGGTGGTGACGGCAGAGGATGAGGTGTCCTGATGCGCTGCCTGCTCCAGACGGCCCAGGTCGTGTACAATTGGCGTCACAAATAGCTTGGCAGTCAGGCTGGGCGCCCTAGCACCTGAATAGGTATGCTGCTTCCGACCACACCGATGCCTATGCAGGATGTTCAGGTGCCAGAGCGTCCAGCTTGACTGCCAAACTATTTGCGACGTCGGCAGTACCGTGTGGCTGCCTTCAGACGCAGTGGTGACGTCAGAGGGTGAGGTGTCCTGGTGCGCTGCCTGTTCTGGCACCTGAATATCCTGGAGCCGAAAGTCGGCGCGGTCCACCCTGAGCGCCCACGCTCTGAGTGGACGCCTCACCAGTCCCGCCATTATCGCTGCCCGTACCTTCGTCCTCGGCGGCATATGGGATCCACGTATCAGATGATTAACGAGCAAATGTCAAATTGTGTCAAGTGTTTAACCAGCTGCGAAAGCTGCATCGTGGGTGGTGGGTTTTGGTTATG
The DNA here is from genome assembly GCA_034440615.1 of Ashinkailepas kermadecensis. Taxonomy (NCBI): domain Eukaryota; kingdom Metazoa; phylum Arthropoda; class Thecostraca; family Neolepadidae; genus Ashinkailepas; species Ashinkailepas kermadecensis. Next base: position 92,788 of record JAOTOM010002602.1, on the reverse strand, counting down.
TCATGCCATTGGAACTGTCAGGATGAGTGGGACCGTAGTATGCCGGCGCGTAAACGGAGCCCACTTTACATTTCTGCACATCGCGTTGCACACGTGCTAATGCACTTCTCTCAAAATGCAAACTATATAGTCAAAATATCTTCATCCTCCCGAAATATTTTCACATCCTTCGCCTCCTCGCCCCCCCTGGTTGGACGACCTGAGACCGCCTCTGGCGCGGGCGAGGTTAGTCGGCTGCGGGGGCCCAGTGGACGGCGGACTGCGGGGCCGACAGCAGCGCCGGGGGACAACACAGCATGGCGCGGCTGGAGTGTCGCTGGTGCCGACACGGCCGCCTGGTGGGTGTACTGTGAGTGTGATGTGGGTATACTGTGGGTGTACTGTGAGTGTACCGTGGGTGTACTATGGGTGCTGTGTCGCTGCCGACACAGACTGGTCTGTGGAATTTTCGCGTCGAAACGCGGCAAGAGGTCGCAAAGTCTCGTTGCACAGCCGTTTCTACATATAAGAACCCGGGCCGCTCGTGCCCCCGCCCATCTTCGCGATAACAATCAGCTGAGTGATTTCGTGACGCGCCCAGTCCCGCTCCGCGTGGTCGCGCTCACTACTCATCACAACAGCCAATCGCCGTCCAGGTCTGGACGCCTCCGCCACCTGCTGACCAATCACGAACCGTTGCACAACGGCATCTCTGTGGAGATGCGGCAGCACGTGACTTGCTGGCTGGCGCACCTCCTGCCGGGAGATGTCGGCCAAGGCTGGTGTGTGCTCTGTTCTGTCGGGCGGATTGTTTGGCGTGTTTGGTGCGTGGGCACGGACAGCTATAGAAGTTGAGGGCGTGAATGGAGCGTGGGTGAGCGTGAGTGAGTAGTGAACGCCGGAAATGCTGACAACAGCGCCAAACAACAGGGCGAGTGATTAGCAATCGTATGCTGCTGTTGGATTCGAGGGCGGGTAGATTAGCGCTGAGTTACCAGTCTCCCATCCGAAAGGTCGTGGGTTCGAGTCCCACCTGTCGCTACTCTTCGCCCGCGGCTAATGAGCGTGAGAGACCGGGTTGTGTGGCTTTTCGACGCACCAGCTGAAGATATATGGCGCCGCCCGCCTCTTACCCCGGAAGGGCGGGCGTCGCGGGGAATCGAACCCTGTACCTTTGGTTCACCGTACGCCCAGCTTGACCACTGAGCTACTGACGCCCTGTGTGGGACCCGTGACGCCATGTGACCAAAAGCAGTCAACACGTCGTACACCAACAGACACCGCCAGCGCACGGTTTGTGACGAACCGCCGGCATTGGTGCAGATCATGGCGTGGCACAAATTGAGTGTTGTGAGGTCCATTGGCTACTGCTGGGCCATCGTCGCCGTGCAGCCGTCACGGGCCCTCGCAGTAATGCCAGAGCAATGGGAAGGTCTCGTGACTGGGGGGGGCCGTGGTCGTTAGCATGTTGTATATGTCATACCCGCAACACCTGGAGCTCGTCGGTTATTGGTAAAACCAATAACCGACGAGCTCCAGGTGTTGCGAGTATGACAGATACGGCACCGGCACCGGGGTCCTGGTGTTGCGGGCATTACAGATACGGCACCGGCACCGGGTGACCACAGCAGCGTGGACTGGGCAGGGAAGCTCAAAGGCAGTCTCAAAGGCACTCAAGGTCGTCTTGAACACCAAAAGTTGGATATTCATTCGATAGACAGCGTTTCAGGCTTCAAACTAGCGTCCGTCAAGTATGTCACGTGATCGACCTGTGGATGTGAAAGCGAACATTTTCCAAGTGGCAGGCTCCAGGTGTCGGGTGTCATGAGTAGGTTGTACTATGTCGTCAGAGGGGAGGGGTCATGAGAAGCGTATGTTTTCGTATGTCTTTCATTCTTTTTTTTTCAGAATCCAAGGTAATCGATTCAGAATCGAAGTGATCAAAACTTCCGATTCATTTTAAAAAATTGACCTTGAAGCTGACCTGGGATGTCCACGATTACCCTCAAGCGTGGAAATTAGGTGTTGATCGCGGGATGCTGTCTCGTGCAGCACGCTGTTTTTTTCTCTTGTGTACCTGCTCATCGATTGTCCGTGCTTGTCTTCTCGCAAGTCATCTGTTCTGTGATTATTTGCTGTGTTTCGTGTAGTTTCATTCCGGGCGGATTTCCTTCACAGTGTCGCGTGCCGTGGTGATTGCGACTAGTCGGTTACGGTACGATGTACGGTACGATATACGGTACGATATGCGGTACGATGTACGGTACGATATGCGGTTATACGGTACGATGTACGGTTATACGGTGCGATGGTTTTGTGGCACAGCAAGCTGGCAAGTTGGAGTAAAGATGTTTTGTTGTGGTTGGCTCTCAGAGCAATCACAGCGCTCTTATATAGAGCATTTGTGACGTTCTTACCTTATGTTACGTTTAGCTCTCAGAGGAAACACTACGCTCTTCTATAAAGCATTTGTGACGTTCTCACCTTATGCTACGTTTAGCTCTCAGAGGAAACACTGCGCTCTTCTATAAAGCATTTGTGACATTCTCACCTTATGTTACATTTAGCTCTCAGAGGAAACACTGCGCTCTTCTATAGAGCATTTGTGACATTCTTACCTTATGTTACGTTTAGCTCTCAGAGAAAACACTACGCTCTTCTATAAAGCATTTGTGACATTCTCACCTTATGTTACGTTTAGCTCTCAGAGGAAACACTGCGCTCTTCCACAGAGAGTTTGTGGCATTCTTGCCGCGAGAACGCTTCCCGATGTGTTGACTGTTTTGAGAGTACGTTTTCTGTTCTGATTCGTCTGTTCCGTGCATAGGTCTCTTGTCTGTTCTGTTCTCTGGTCTGGTCTCCCCATATTTTATATGGTCTGTTCTTTTCTGCTCTAATTTGACCTGATGTTTGTCCTGATCTGTTCTGCGGTCTCTGCGGTGACCTAATGTCAGCTGACATTATCGTGATTTTCGCCAACCCATCGGCTGACTTACAATCAGGTGTGCAACAGCTGAGTGCTGAGTGTAACAACATCAACAACTGAGTGATATGTGGTTACGTCCACCTCCGAAGTTCAAACAAACTACTTATTACAACCACAACAACGTTATAACAAACAACAAACAACAAACTACTTATTACAACAACAAACTACTTATTACATTCTCGCCGTTCACAAGGTGTCTAAAATTAGCTCTCGCCCACCTCTCCCTCGCCAACTTTAAACGCGATGTGACACCGATTCTGAGTCCTCCCTGGCGTCTGTTCTGACCTGTGTGCTGCTCTGACCCGATTTGATATCCACTCGTGTTCGTTCTGATGTCCACCAATGTATCTCGATCCATACTGACCTGATGCCTGATCCGCTGTCTCTCGATCCATACTGACCTGATGCCTGCTCCGCTGTCTCTCGATCCATACTGACCTGATGCCTGATCCGCTGTCTCTCGATCCATACTGACCTGATGCCTGCTCCGCTGTCTCTCGATCCATACTGACCTGACACCTGCTCCGCTGTCTCTCGATCCATACTGACCTGGCGCCTGATCCGCCGTTTTCTGACGTGCGTGTCAGATCTGCTCCGTGCTGACGTGTGTTCTGATCTGTTCTGTGCAGGGGCTGCAGCGTGACGTCACGACGCTGCTGGATTTCCGCGACCACGTGTTGGACACGCTGCCGCGGCTGCCCAGCCCGCCCAGCGAGCCGCCCTGGAAACACGGCGCCGCCGGCAAACAGTCGGCCGGCGATCCGCCCTGGAAACCCAGGTACGCCCCCGCCCCAGCCAAACGGGCGCCCGGCGAGCCGCCCTGGAAACACGGCGCCGCCGGCAAACAGTCGGCCGGCGATCCGCCCTGGAAACCCAGGTACGCCCCCGCCCCAGCCAAACGGGCGCCCGGCGAGCCGCCCTGGAAACGGTCGCCCCCGTCCCAGTCAAGCGTGCGTCTCCGCCCCAGCCAAACGGCGAAACCCAGGTACGCCTTTGTCCCAGCCAAACAGTCGGCCGGCGAGCCGCCTTGGAAACACAGGCAACGCCTTTGTCCCAGGCAAACAGTCGGCCGGCGATCCGCCCTGGAAACCCAGGTACTCCCCCGCCCCAGCCAAACAGGTGCCCGGCGAGCCGCCCTGGAAACCCAGGTACGCCTCCGTCCCAGCCAAGCAGGTGCCCGGGAAACCCGGGTGCGTCTCCGCCCCAGCCAAACACGCCCCCGCCCCCGCTGAACAGTCGCCCTGAAAACCCACGTTCGCCCCCGCCCCCGCCCCTCCACCGCCCGTTTCCGTGTTGGTTTCCGCGTCTCGCCACCATGTCAGCTTGTCGTGGCTGTCGCAACCAGGCTGACAGGCTGACAGTTCGTCAGCCTGTGAATCGATCGGCCTGTCAGGCTGCGCGCCTGTTTTGCGGCAAGCGCGGTGTTAGCGCGAGGTCACGTGGCTAATGCCACCGCTTACCAACAACGCATTATGGGTGGAGGGGGGGTGAGACTGGGCGTTTAACCCCGCGGTATATGTGGCCGGTTAATGGAAATGAGAGGTCTTGCCGCACGTGCTGTGGGAGATGTGCGCAAGGCGCCGATGGTGCGGTGGCGAACGCGTCTCTCGTCGTCGAAGGGCTATTGCAGGGGCGGGTCTGCGGGCCGGACATTTGCTGGACGTGTTTCGGGCGCCGTGTTCGAGGGCGAGCCGTGGCCGTGTTCACATCACATCACATCACAAAGGGCATCACAAATGTTCAGCTGGGCGACCTGACGTGGCTGCTGACCTGACCTGACCTGACCTGGCCCTGGCCCTGCCGTTACGCTGTTGAAACCTTGCCAACTGTTTGTGCTGAGCACTTCAGGTGCTAATTTTGCCGCTCGTGAATTGACCTGGTCTTTTAATGTTGATTTTTGGCGGTGTCCACCACAATATTCTCTTCGAAGTGCGGGATTTTTATCTGCAACATAATATTTTATCTCTGAACTTAGACGGAGCCGGCACCAACTAAGGGCCAGCCAGCCAGCCGCCGGTCACGTGTTCATGTTGTCATGCCATGTGAGCCGGTCACGTGTTCATGTCGTCATGCCATGTGACCCGTGTGCCACGACGTGTGCCGGCCGACTGTCAGTTGTGTGGCGGGTGTCGGTCCGATGGAGGATGCCACGCTGAACGATTGATTGTGCGCGGCGTAATCTGAGCGGTAGGTGCTGTGCGACAAGAATGGCCATCACTGGTCGTGGCGGTTGCGCCGATTCAATATTTTCCATCTATAATTATAGATTGCAAGTAGTGAATCGGCGTAACCACCACGTCCAGTGATGGCCATTCTTGTCATTCTTGGCCATTCTTGTCATTCTGGCAATTCTTGTCATTCTTGGCCATTCTTGTCATTCTTGGCTATTCTTGTCATTCTTGGCCATTCTTGGCCATTATTGGCCATTATTGCCAAACTTGAATTATAATTCAAGTTTGAAATGCGTACAGCATATTCGGCGGGCGTTATGTGACCGACGCAGTCGATGCGTCCCTGATCCCAAATAACCACCATAACCAACCGACCACCATACTCATCCAACGACCATGTCAGTGATAAATTATTCAGTGAATAGGGTGGAATATGCCACTTGCTGAGCACTGAATCGACATCTTTCCCAAAGAAGTATCGACATCGTGCTTCTTAGTGCATGTGTATGAAGTCTTCATTCATCATTTCTAAGTATATCCTATTGACAAATAGCATGCTTATACTCACCATAACGGATCCGGGATCGTGACAGCGAACATCTCGTGGTGCAACTCCAGGTAAAGGGATTACCTATGATGTGCTATGTTATACAATACCAGTTTACAGCATGGGTGTTTGTATCGTTATCGTTATGGGCGCTGTATAACCAATGCAGTTGATGCGCCCTAAAACCCAAATAACTAACTAACAATTGTATCGTTATCGTTGATATCGGTGTCCCCAAATTAGGTACCTCTCAAAACACGCAAGGCGAGGACGGCGATGTGTACGCAATTGTCTCAGAACTTGGTTTGCAGGACTTCACACATTGTTAACTTAACACATTGTTTGACATTGTTAACTTACCATATTGTTAATAACGTTATTTCCATGGAGATTTAGACATCCTGCTGTACTCGTTTCGACACCTCACACCTAACGATAAATCATTATTTTAACACTGCGCACAATGTTCGACCAGCTGTTGTGTTTCTTCGTGTCCTATTTGTTCGCCAGCCATGTCATCTGTCGCCATCTGCCTTTCCGTCTCCCTGATCCTGAGGCCATCGTTGTTGTGTTTTCGCTAGCTTGGTGGAAGTCTGTTTGAACTCCGCACGGTATATTACACTCATAGAGAAGCCAGACACGCGGAACTCCGTTCTGCACACTCTGCCAGCTCACCACAGTCAACAGAGAGCAAGATGGCGCCCGCTTAGCCAGCTGTAAGGCGGGAGTCGTGGCAAACAAATTGGATATGAAACACCAACCATCGTATTCAACCAACCACCATATTCGGCAACTAATTTCGGCTGAAGCAACTTGCGTTTTTCAATGCGTGCATACGGAAGTCGAGAGCCACCACTCACGCAGTCGTGTTCCTCCGCCGAATATGAAACATTTCAACTGGAGAGCAGTTTTGCCGCCACATCTGGAGGCTTTGCGACGGCCCCGCGCCGTCCGCCATCTCAGCTGACTAGGTCAAGGTCGGCTGCGATCGGCTGCGCCCGGCTGTGCCCTCATTGCGCAGCCGGCCACGTGAGCCAGTGTTTCTGTCTCAGTTCAGTTCAGTTGGTGCCCTCGTTGCGCAGCCGGCCTCGTGAGCCAGTGGTCCTGTTCAGTTCAGTTCAGTTCAGTTGCATCATGGAACCCTTCGCTCTGCTGTAGTCGGATTTAAACGGACATTTACAGGCGTACACTTGCGTGAAATCTCACACAGAAAACCGGGTGCAGGGCGTAAATATGTTGACACCGAAGCTCGTGATGCATTACACCGACATTTAACCTAGAAAAGGCTGGTATTTTTTGTGTCCTGACGGTGCTTCATCTGAGCGCAGATGTATCCGTCGCGAGCTTCACGACCCACTAGTGCCGTAGCAGTCTGTGTCACAAGCTGTGTCACATGCTGCACCGACCGCTCCACATCCTCCGTGTGAGCGGGACAATGGGACGCCTGAAGCGGAGCATCCGATATCTCCCATCTCCGGGGAGGGCTATCGTCAGCAGCCGATATCGCCGGTACTTCGGCCTCGCGGAGGGCTATCGTCAGCGGTGACTCAGTGAACGCCATTCACAATGCAGCTGCCGCGCGGTTTGAACTACCGTGTCGCTCAGCAGCCAGTGTCCTGCCCGTCATATTATCGTGATGTTTCTGGAGGTTCTAGCGGTTTCTGCCACCGGACACCGTCTCGTCGTCCCAAAGGCCATCTTCCATAAACGTGCTCCCAAGAGTTGCTGCAGATGACGAAGGCCCAGCCGTAGGTGACTGTTCTGGTGGACCTGCAGCCTGTAGAGGAGACTGGCGGGCCTGCTGTCGAATTGTCTGTCGGTCTCTGTGCTCGGTGGTAGCCAGGCGACCTGCGTCTCTTCGCTCTGTGGTAGCCAGGCGACCGGCTGTCCGGCGCCGATCAACCCCCACCGAGCTGCTGCTCTCGCGTGGTCCTCGCGTGGTCGCGTGGTCGCGTGGTCGCGTGGTCCAACAGGAACTCAACCTCTGCCCCGCCGGGACTTTGTCCTCCCTCGGGCGCCTACATGTCTCGGGATCCGCACACTTGCATCGAGCGATGTTAACTAATTAGAAAGCTAGGTGTTCCCTGGCTCTGTCCCGGTCTCTATATCTGTCTCTATCGCTCTATCTGTCTATCTGTCGTCCATCTGTCTATCCGTCTCCCTGATCCTGAGGCCATCGTTGTTGTGTTTTCGCTAGCTTGGTGGAAGTCTGTTTGAACTCTGCGGCAGATGGTGGCCAACTGATTCGCTCTGTCTGCTGTCACTATCGGTGTGGATTCGCTTTCCTACAATCGCACAATCGCAATCTTCATGGCGTGCTCTGCCACACCAGGTCGGCCTCTGGCTCGTGCTCTGCCGCACCAGACTGGCCTCTGGCTGACCTGACTGATCTGACCGCGTTTTGTCCGTCATTTTGTACTTCCCGCGGGCGGTTAGTGACGTCTTTCCTGGTTGGGAATGGACTTCCACACAAATCACCCGGCTGCGATGTCCATCTAGTCTCGTGTTTGCACTTCTTGCGCTTGTGATTTGCATCTCTCGTTCGCCGAGTCCGGTCCCCAGACGTGGCGCGAGGGCCATTGCGGACCTCGCCGGCCCCCAGATGAGGTGTGAGGCGCCATTCGGTGACGTTCCCCAGTGACGTCATTTGCGGACCTCAACACTGCCACCAACTGGCAGCTCCTGAACTGAACCCTGGCGCCCAGGCCGTTCAAAGTCGTGAGTTGGATCGGATCGAGTGGTGGAACAGGGTGAAGACAGGCGCTTGAGCTGCCGCGCAGGCAACACCACTCGTCCTGTAATCGGACCACATCCACTACCCAAGCCGAGGTACACCACTCGTCCCGTAATCGGACCACATCCACTACCCAAGCCGAGGTACACCACACGTCCCGTAATCGGGCCACATCCACTACCCAGGCTGAGTACACCACACGTCCCGTAATCGGACCACATCCACTACCCAGGCTGAGGTACACCACACGTCCCGTAATCGGACCACATCCACTACCCCGGCTGACACGTCCTGTAATCGGACCACATCCACTACCCCGGCTGACACGTCCCGTAATCGGACCACATCCACTACCCCGGCTGACACGTCCTGACTGCCGACGGCATCGAAACCCAACCGGCACATGTTTAGCCGCCATTGACAGGATGTTTGGTGCATTTGCGCGTGCTGCTGAAGCAGCGCTAATAGTGGTGCATTTATAACTCTGCCTAGGACCCCCCCGCCAAACCCCCAGCCCCCATCCGAATGGCCACCGCACACGTGACACCAGATACAAGCACAAGTCGTGTACTTGGCGTGGGGGACGAGTGGTCTAGGGGTAAGATGCTCGTCAAACAATTGAAAGGTTGTGGGTTCGAGTCTCACCTGTCGCTACTCTTCGCCCGCGACCAATCGGCGTGAGAGATTGGCGACGCTACATGACTCAACGGTCGACGTGTCGTAAAACCAATAACCAACCTGTACTTGGCGTGCCGCCTCTGCATGCCCTTAGATACCCCTGAGGGATTTTTTTTCGGGTGCCTCTGAAGGTCAATAGGATTGTATGGTACATTTCAGATTGATGTGTTCATCTTCTTTGGATAAAAATAGCCAACAATCGAGCAATGTCATGCAAGCGATCTGGATAATACATCACGGACGAGATACCGCGAAAAGGAGGTACAGCGTGAAAGGAGATGTGAACTTTAGCGAAAAAATGACAATTGGGGCAAGGGTTACTTCACCGTGCTTAACACCCCAACCCCCCACCCCCTCCCCCAGAGTTATCTCTTCAGATGCTGTTAGTTAGTTAGGTATTTGGGCTTTAGGGCGCATCTTGACACACAAACCCGCCTTGCGTAAATTGCATGCGATGCTAGTTACCTAGGGGTCTCGGTAAGGTGAAGTGAGACATGAACGCTGCTCGAACTGCATAATCGTTATCTTTATGAACCGGGAGCGGGTTCTTTTTTATTAATACATTTAATCCGAGTTCTTGCTGGGGTGGCTTTATGAAGCAGGGTCCTATTGCTAAGCAGAGCTTGTTGCGTGAACCCTGTCCCCACCGCCCGATTCATGAATTCCAGTTCAACGGCAGAATTTTGATCGGAAGTTTAACGTGCTGTCCATGCACCGACACGGCCGCCCGGTAGCTCGTCCCCGGCCTTATTTGGCCAGCTGCAAACTGACCCTCCCAGCCGGGGGCTAAATGCGAGCACGCGAAGCGACTCGAACCCTGTGTCGCCAGGACAGGGGAGACCAGAGCGGGCCAGCGCTCTAACCAACTGAGCTACCGGGGCGACAAGTCACGAGGTATCACGAGTTGTTCTTTAAAAGAAACACATGCAGCAAGCATTTGAATCCATGCCGCATGATAATTTCACCATTGCTTGTTACGATTGAAGATAATATTTAGCTGTGGCGGTAATGTTTATTTTGGTGTTCACATGCCGCTTTCGATCGGCGGTCAGCAGCCGCTTTATTGCTGGAAATTCCACAGTCGTTCTCGCCAAATATGGGAAGCTGGTGTCGAGGACGTAAATGTCTGTGACGTCAGCGCGCAGCTACAGTGCTGGCTTCTTCACCATCAGAGTTTATGCTAATTCCCCGCCATCCTGACGTTTCCCCCAGGAAACATCCTGGTTCCTCGCCTGGAGACATCTTGAACCCCGCCCGCAGACGTCCTGATGCCCGCCTGGAGACATCCTGAGCCCCGCCTGGAGACATCCTGATGCCCCGCCTGGAGACATCCTGAACCCCGCCTGGAGACATCCTGAACCCCGCCTGGAGACATGCTGAACCCCGCCTGGAGACGTCCTGATGCTCCATCTGGAGACGCTGGGTGCCAGCCGGCGACATCCTGGTCCACTGCCGGCGGTGGTCGGCACTTCACTGACGGCAAGTGGCGACACCGGACATGGTCGCCGATACCAGATGGGGGACGAGTGGTCTAGGGGTAAGATGCTCGTCTCACAATCGAAAGGTTGTGGGTTCGAGTCTCACCTGTCGCTACTTTTCGCCCGCGACCAATCGGCGTGAGAGATTGGCGACGCTACATGACTCAACGGTCGACGTGTCGTAAAACCAATAACCAACCAACCAACCAGCCAGCCGATACCAGATGGTTGAGCTCGCCACACGTTGGAGTGGTCAGTTTTGGAGTGCGGAAGCGGGTAGCGTGAAGAGCCTCGCTGTCAGTGCAGAAGGTTTCGTCGGTGTTCTCTACCAGTTGAGGGACGGAGAGGGTGGCGTCGTACGACGGTGTCCGACACCTTTGGAGAGATGCTGAACACCTTTGAACACGATGCTGAGTGTGTTCATGGTGTGATGTCACTCGTATACTCGTTCTCGGACATGACGTAGCCTCCATGGTAGAATCACCTAGCGTCATGTCAGGTCATGACATGACCTGACCTGACGTCATGGACGTGTCGGGGCGCCCTCGCTTCGGTTCCGCGCGCCCTCGTGCTTTCCTGCTGCCGTACGGGGTAATTGGAGTTGGAATTGCGAGTTGGCGGAATTTCAGATTGGAAAAGGAAGCATGCCGTTCGGAAGAGCGTAACTCCTGTGGTTCCACTCCTCCGGTTGTTTGGCTGAAATTCGACTATACAACTGGGACAGTTACTTCCTGTGATGCTGATTTTTCGGCCAGGTTATGTACATAGTCGGCAATGAAATTGTGTTGAAATTATAAATATAAGTAAAATATCTGCAATGTCATTTAGAATTTCACGCCTGTGCGGTTCAGATCAGCGCCATGTCGCATGCCGTTTCTGCCGTGTGATATGTCGTCATATCTGTTTCGTTGCGTCACATGTGACGTCACCTTTGATGTCGTCTGTGTCCGGCAGGGACTCCGGCTTCAGTGGCGGCGACCACGACACGATGGCAGCGGCGCGTGCCTCGCGCCACGCTCCCGCCAACATCTCCACCAGCACCTCCACCGACATCTCCACCAGCACCGCCACCGACATCTCCAGCACCGTCACCCTCGCCGCCAGGCGGCCGGCCAGCGACGACGAGACGGCGGCCGGCGGTTCGTCGCTGCCGCCGCCAGAGGCGCCACGGTCGGTGGCCGAGTGCGCGCCGCCAGAGGCGCCGCGGTCGGCTTCGTCTGCCGGCGAGGCGCCGCTGTGGCCCGACGGCGGCCACAGCGGCGCCACCCAGCCGAGCCACAGCGGCGCCAGCGGCAACAGCACGAGCGGCATCGGCACGAGCGTGGGCGGCGCCGGCATCAGCGGCGGCGTCAGCGGCGGCGGCGAGCCGCGCTGGGCCGACGGCGACGAGCTGCTCGGCCTGCTGGACGCCATCGCCAGCCGCGGCCGTCGGCTGTGCGACGAGAACCGCCAGCTGGCCGAGGTGCTGAGCCACACCGAGCTGGAGCAGCAGGAGGAGCCGCCGCCGCCGCCGGCGCCGTCGCCGGCGGAGGCGCGCGACCCCGACGTGACCTTCCGCTGCCGCTACTGCGAGCGGCCGCTGCCGGCGCGCGCCGCCGCCGCCGGCGACCCGACGCGGCTGGCGCGCGACCCGGTCACCGACGCGCTCAACCTGAACGTGCAGCTGGGTGGGCAGAGTCCGCTGCTGGCCGCGCACGGTCATCTCGTCGCTCAGAGTCCCCTGCTGGGGCAGAGTGCCCTCCTGGGACAGAGTCCCCTGCTGGGGCAGAGTCCTCTCCTGGGGCAGAGTCATGCCGCCGGTCAGACTCCACTGTTTGGCGGCCAGAGTCCTCTTCTGGGAGGACAGAGTCCTCTGCTGGTGGGCCAGACTCCGCTTTTCGCCGGAAAATGTTCGCACTTTGGAAGGTGAGTAATCTGGAGTGGCTTTGCCGTAATTGTTGTCTCGTTCCATGAGCGTGTTTACCAGGATCCTGGCAGCCAGTGTTTTCTCACAATTCCCCAGCTTAGGGAAGCATAATTTGTTCGTAAGGAACGCGTATGTCGTGAAGTGGTTTTCGTGTAGTTGTCCCCGCTCTCGCCTGAACGTACGATGGTTCGCGTTTGGTGCACGAGCCCCGGCCCGGCGGCAGCCTGCGATCGTGATCAGCACATCGTTGAGGTCAATGTGAGGTCAATGACACGCCAGGTAGCTCAGTTGGCATCTCAGTTGACAGCTCAGTTGGCAGGTCAGTCGGCAGTTCAGTTGGTAGCCCAGTTGACAGCTCAGTTGGTAGCTCAGTTGGCATGTCAGTCGGCAGTTCTGTTGGTAGCCCAGTTCGAAGCCCAGTTGGCAGCTCAGTTCGCACATGGCCTTCCCTCTGTCGGCAAGACCGAGTCCGAGTCTCTTCACGATGCGATGTGCCCTAAAGCCCCCCGACCCTCTTCACGCGTCCGTGGGGCATCCGTCGGCTGTGAGTGTCGTCGGTGGGGCGGCTGTGAGTGTCGTCGGTGGGGTGGCTGTGAGTGTCGTCTGTGGGGTGGCTGTGAGTGTCGTCTGTGGATTGGCTGTGAGTGTCGTCTGTGGGTTGGCTGTGAGTGTCGTCTGTGGGTTGGCTGTGAGTGTCGTCTGTGGGTTAGCTGTGAGTGTCGTCGGTGGGTTGGCTGTGAGTGTCGTCGGTGGGCCGGCTGTGAGTGTCGTCGGTGGGCCGGCTGTGAGTGTCGTCGGTGGGGTGGCTGTGAGTGTCGTCGGTGGGGCGGCTGTGAGTGTCGTCGGTGGGGCGGTTGTGAGTGTCGTCGGTGGGGCGGCTGTGAGTGTCGTCGGTGGGGTGGCTGTGAGTGTCGTCGGTGGGGTGGCTGTGAGTGTCGTCGGTGGGGTGGCTGTGAGTGTCGTCGGTGGGGCGGCTGTGAGTGTCGTCGGTGGGGCGGCTGTGAGTGTCGTCGGTGGGGTGGTTGTGAGTGTCGTCGGTGGGGCGGCTGTGAGTGTCGTCGGTGGGGTGGCTGTGAGTGTCGTCGGTGGGGTGGCTGTGAGTGTCGTCGGTGGGGTGGCTGTGAGTGTCGTCGGTGGGGCGGCTGTGAGTGTCGTCTGTGGGTTGGCTGTGAGTGTCGTCGGTGGGTTGGCTGTGAATGTCGTCGGTGGGTTGGCTGTGAGTGTCGTCGGTGGGGTGGCTGTGAGTGTCGTCGGTGGGTTGGCTGTGAGTGTCGTCGGTGGGTTGGCTGTGAGTGTCGTCGGTGGGGTGGCTGTGAGTGTCGTCGGTGGGTTGGCTGTGAGTGTCGTCGGTGGGTTGGCTGTGAGTGTCGTCGGTGGGGTGGCTGTGAGTGTCGTCGGTGGGTTGGCTGTGAGTGTCGTCGGTGGGGCGGCTATAAGTGTCGTCGGTGGGGCGGCTGTGAGTGTCGTCGGTGGGTTGGCTGTGAGTGTCGTCGGTGGGGCGGCTGTAAGTGTCGTCGGTGGGGCGGCTGTGAGTGTCGTCGGTGGGTTGGCTGTGAGTGTCGTCGGTGGGGCGGCTGTGAGTGTCGTCGGTGGGTTGGCTGTGAGTGTCGTCGGTGGGGCGGCTGTAAGTGTCGTCGGTGGGTTGGCTGTGAGTGTCGTCGGTGGGTTGGCTGTGAGTGTCGTCGGTGGGGCGGCTGTGAGTGTCGTCGGTGGGTTGGCTGTGAGTGTCGTCGGTGGGGCGGCTGTGAGTGTCGTCGGTGGGGCGGCTGTGAGTGTCGTCGGTGGGTTGGCTGTGAGTGTCGTCGGTGGGGCGGCTGTGAGTGTCGTCGGTGGGGTGGCTGTGAGTGTCGTCGGTGGGGTGGCTGTGAGTGTCGTCGGTGGGTTGGCTGTGAGTGTCGTCGGTGGGGTGGCTGTGAGTGTCGTCGGTGGGGTGGTTGTGAGTGTCGTCGGTGGGGTGTCTGTGAGTGTCGTCGGTGGGGTGTCTGTGAGTGTCGTCGGTGGGGCGGTTGTGAGTGTCGTCGGTGGGGTGGCTGTGAGTGTCGTCGGTGGGGTGGCTGTGAGTGTCGTCGGTGGGGCGGCTGTGAGTGTCGTCGGTGGGTTGGCTGTGAGTGTCGTCGGTGGGGTGGCTGTGAGTGTCGTCGGTGGGTTGGCTGTGAGTGTCGTCGGTGGGTTGGCTGTGAGTGTCGTCGGTGGGGTGGCTGTGAGTGTCGTCGGTGGGGTGGCTGTGAGTGTCGTCGGTGGGGTGGCTGTGAGTGTCGTCGGTGGGGTGGCTGTGAGTGTCGTCGGTGGGGCGGCTGTGAGTGTCGTCGGTGGGGTGGTTGTGAGTGTCGTCGGTGGGGTGGCTGTGAGTGTCGTCGGTGGGGCGGCTGTGAGTGTCGTCGGTGGGGTGGTTGTGAGTGTCGTCGGTGGGGTGGCTGTGAGTGTCGTCGGTGGGGCGGCTGTGAGTGTCGTCGGTGGGGTGGCTGTGAGTGTCGTCGGTGGGGTGGCTGTGAGTGTCGTCGGTGGGTTGGCTGTGAGTGTCGTCGGTGGGGTGGCTGTGAGTGTCGTCGGTGGGGTGGCTGTGAGTGTCGTCGGTGGGGTGGCTGTGAGTGTCGTCGGTGGGGTGGCTGTGAGTGTCGTCGGTGGGCGGGCGGCTGTGAGTGTCGTCGGTGGGGCGGCTGTGAGTGTCGTCGGTGGGGTGGTTGTGAGTGTCGTCGGTGGGGTGGCTGTGAGTGTCGTCGGTGGGGTGGCTGTGAGTGTCGTCGGTGGGTTGGCTGTGAGTGTCGTCGGTGGGGTGGCTGTGAGTGTCGTCGGTGGGGTGGCTGTGAGTGTCGTCGGTGGGGCGGCTGTGAGTGTCGTCGGTGGGGTGGCTGTGAATGTCGTCTGTGGGGTGGCTGTGAATGTCGTCGGTGGGGTGGCTGTGAATGTCGTCTGTGGGGTGGCTGTGAGTGTCGTCGGTGGGGCGGCTGTGAGTGTCGTCGGTGGGGCGGCTGTGAGTGTCGTCGGTGGGGTGGTTGTAAGTGTCGTCGGTGGGGTGGCTGTGAGTGTCGTCGGTGGGGCGGCTGTGAGTGTCGTCGGTGGAGTGGCTGTGAGTGTCGTCTGTGGGGTGGCTGTGAGTGTCGTCGGTGGGTTGGCTGTGAGTGTCGTCGGTGGGGCGGCTGTGAGTGTCGTCGGTGGGGTGGCTGTGAGTGTCGTCGGTGGGGTGGCTGTGAGTGTCGTCGGTGGGGCGGCTGTGAGTGTCGTCGGTGGGGCGGCTGTGAGTGTCGTCGGTGGAGTGGCTGTGAGTGTCGTCTGTGGGGTGGCTGTGAGTGTCGTCGGTGGGGTGGCTGTGAGTGTCGTCGGTGGGGTGGCTGTGAGTGTCGTCGGTGGGGCGGCTGTGAGTGTCGTCGGTGGGGCGGCTGTGAGTGTCGTCGGTGGGGTGGCTGTGAGTGTCGTCTGTGGGTTGGCTGTGAGTGTCGTCTGTGGGTTGGCTGTGAGTGTCGTCGGTGGGGTGGCTGTGAGTGTCGTCGGTGGGGTGGCTGTGAGTGTCGTCGGTGGGGTGGCTGTGAGTGTCGTCGGTGGGGTGGCTGTGAATGTCGTCGGTGGAGTGGCTGTGAGTGTCGTCGGTGGGTTGGATGTGAGTGTCGTCGGTGGGGTGGCTGTGAATGTCGTCGGTGGGGCGGCCGTCGGCTGTGAGTGTCGTCGGTGGGTTGGCTGTGAGTGTCGTCGGTGGGTTGGCTGTGAGTGTCGTCGGTGGGGCGGCTGTGAATGTCGTCGGTGGGGCGGCTGTGAGTGTCGTCGGTGGGTTGGCTGTGAGTGTCGTCGGTGGGTTGGCTGTGAGTGTCGTCGGTGGGGTGGCTGTGAGTGTCGTCGGTGGGTTGGCTGTGAGTGTCGTCGGTGGGGTGGCTGTGAATGTCGTCGGTGGGTTGGCTGTGAGTGTCGTCGGTGGGGTGGTTGTGAGTGTCGTCGGTGGGGCGGCTGTGAGTGTCGTCTGTGGGGCGGCTGTGAGTGTCGTCGGTGGGGTGGCTGTGAATGTCGTCTGTGGGGTGGCTGTGAATGTCGTCGGTGGGGTGGCTGTGAGTGTCGTCGGTGGGGTGGCTGTGAGTGTCGTCGGTGGGGTGGCTGTGAGTGTCGTCGGTGGGGCGGCTGTGAGTGTCGTCGGTGGGTTGGCTGTGAGTGTCGTCGGTGGGGTGGTTGTGAGTGTCGTCGGTGGGGTGGCTGTGAGTGTCGTCGGTGGGGCGGCTGTGAATGTCGTCGGTGGGGCGGCCGTCGGCTGTCGGCGTGGTCCGTGGGGCGGTCGTCGGCTGTGGGCGTGGTCGGTGGGGCGGCTGTGGGCGTGGTCGGTGGGGCGGCCGTGTCGGAGTGTCGGCCGCCCGATACACGTGCGGCTGAGATGATGCCGACTCAGTGTGCCGGCTCCCCAGCCGTAGCCAGGTGCTCCAGCGGCCGTAGCAGTAGCCCGCGCCCGGCACTGCTCCCGACCTCGTGAAGCAAATCCGACAACAATATCCAAAGCGAATTTCTTTGAAATATAATAGGAAGCTACGCCTCCGCCTACCGCTGTTATCGGCCTCTAGCTGTTCAGCAGGGCGGTTGGTTGCGCTCAAGGCTGCATGGCCAGCGTTAGTCATACAACGCAAATTTCGGCAGTGTGGGCCATGGGCTGTGGGCCATGGGCTATGTACTCTATGGTCGTCCCCTATGTGAACCGTGCGCTGAGGGCTGAAGCGATCAGAAACGACGTGGACTGTGCACTTAGGGCTGAAACGAATGTGGTGCGGGCTGAAGACTGAAACGAGAGCTGACACGAGATCAGAAATGACGGCACCGCTGGTATTGGCCTCGGGCCGCTTGGCAGTGTCGGCTATGGTCTGTAGCCTTCGAGCCATCCCTATGTGGTGCGCCGTAGGCTGCGGGCTTAGGGCTGAAACGAGGGCTAGAGTGTGGTGACTGGCTGTGGGCTGTATACTGTAGGTTAGAGTGTGGGCTGTATGCCGTAGGCTAGAGTATAGGCTGTAGGCTAGAGTGTGGGCTGTGGGCTGTAGGCTAGAGTGTGGTGGACGGCTGTGGACTGTAGGCTAGAGTGTGGTGGCCGGCTGTGGACTGTGGGTTGTAGGCTAGAGTGTGGTGGCCGGCTGTGGGCTGTGGGTTGTAGGCTGTAGGCTAGAGTGTGGTGGCCGGCTGTGGGCTGTGTGCTGTGGGTGTAGGCTGGAGTGTGGTGGCCGGCTGTGGGCTGTGGGTTGTAGGCTGTAGGCTAGAGTGTTGTGGGCTGTAGGCTAGAGTGTCGTGGCGGCTGTGGGCTGTAGGCTAGAGTGTGGTGGCCTGCTGTGGACTGTGGGTTGTAGGCTAGAATGTGGTGGCCGGCTGTGGGTTGTAGGCTGTGGGCTAGAGTGTGGTGGCCGGCTGTGGGCTGTGGGTTGTAGGCTGTAGGCTAGAGTGTGGTGGCCGGCTGTGGGTTGTAGGCTAGAGTGTGGTGGCCGGCTGTGGGTTGTGGGCTGTAGGCTAGAGTGTGGTGGCCGGCTGTGGACTGTAGGCTAGAGTGTGTTGGCCGGCTGTGGGCTGTAGGCTAGAGAGTGGTGGCCGGCTGCGGACTGTAGGCTAGAGTGGGGTGGCCGGCTGTGGGCTAGTGTGGTGGCCGGCTGTGGGCTGTGTGCTGTGGGCTGTAGGCTAGAGTGTGGTGGCCGGCTGTGGATTGTAGGCTAGGGTGTGGTGGCCGGCTGTGGGCTGTGTGCTGTGGGCTGTAGGCTAGAGTGTGGTGGCCGGCTGTGGGCTGTGGCTGTCGGCTGTAGGATAGGGTGTGGTGGCCGACTGTGGGCTGTGGGCTGTAGGCTAGAGTGTGGTGGCCGGCTGTGGGCTGTGGGTTGTAGGCTAGAGTGTGGTGGCCGGCTGTGGGTTGTAGGCTGTATGCTGGAGTGTGTGTGGTGGCCGGCTGTGGGTTGTAGGCTGGAGTGTGGTGGCCGGCTATAGCTGCGGGCTGTAGGCTAGGGTGTGGTGGCCGGCTGTGGGCTGTGTGCTGTGGGTTGTAGGCTAGAGTGTGGTGGCCGGCTGTGGGCTGTGGGTTGTAGGCTAGAGTGTGGTGGCCGGCTGTGGGTTGTAGGCTGTAGGCTAGAGTGTGGTGGCCGGCTGTGGGTTGTAGGCAAGAGTGTGGTGGCCGGCTGTGGGTTGTAGGCTGCAGGCTAGAGTGTGGTGGTCGGCTCTGGGCTGTGGGTTGTAGACTAGAGTGTGGTGGCCGGCTGTGTGCTGTGGGTTGTAGGCTAGAGTGTGGTGGCCGGCTGTGGACTGTAGGCTAGTGTGGTGGCCGACTGTGGGCTGTGTGCTGTGAACTGTAGGCTAGAGTGTGGTGGCCGGCTGTGGGCTGTAGGCTGGAGTGTGGTGGCCGGCTGTGGGCTGTGGGTTGTAGGCTAGAGTGTGGTGGCCTGCTGTGGGCTGAGGGCTGTAGGCTAGAGTGTGGTGGCCGGCTGTGGGCTGTATGCTGTAGGCTAGAGTGTGGTGGCCGGCTGTGGGCTGTAGGCTGGAGTGTGGTGGCCGGCTGTGGGCTGTGGGTTGTAGGCTAGGAGTGTGGTGGCCTGCTGTGGGCTGAGGGCTGTAGGCTAGAGTGTGGTGGCCGGCTGTGGGCTGTATGCTGTAGGCTAGAGTGTGGTGGCCGGCTGTGGGCTGTAGGCTGGAGTGTGGTGGCCGGCTGTGGGCTGTGGGTTGTAGGCTAGAGTGTGGTGGTGGGCTGTAGGCTAGAGTGTGGTGGCCGGCTGTGGGCTGTAGGCTAGAATGTGGTGGCCGGCTGTGGGCTGTAGGCTGGAGTGTGGTGGCCGGCTGTGGGCTGGAGTGTGGTGGCCGGCTGTGGGCTGTGGGTTGTAGGCTAGAGTGTGGTGGCCGGTTGTGGGCTGTGGACTGTGGGTTGTAGGCTAGAGTGTGGTGGTGGGCTGTGGGCTGTATGCTAGAGTGTGGTGGCCGGCTGTGGGCTGTAGGCTAGAATGTGGTGGCCGGCTGTGGGCTGTAGGCTAGAGTGTGGTGGCCGGCTGTGGGCTGTGGGCTGTAGGCTAGAATGTGGTGGCCGGCTGTGGGCTGTAGGCTGGAGTGTGGTGGCCGGCTGTGGGCTGGAGTGTGGTGGCCGGCTGTGGGCTGTAGGCTGGAGTGTGGTGGCCGGCTGTGGGCTGTAGGCTGGAGTGTGGTGGCCGGCTGTGGGCTGTAGGCTAGAGTGTGGTGGCCGGCTGTGGGCTGTAGGCTGGAGTGTGGTGGCCGGCTGTGGGCTGTAGGCTGGAGTGTGGTGGCCGGCTGTGGGCTGTAGGCTGGAGTGTGGTGGCCGGCTGTGGGCTGTAGGCTGGAGTGTGGTGGCCGGCTGTGGGCTGTAGGCTGGAGTGTGGTGGCCGGCTGTGGGCTGTAGGCTAGAGTGTGGTGGTGGGCTGTAGGCTGGAGTGTGATGGCCGGCTGTAGGCTGGAGTGTGGTGGCCGGCTGTGGGCTGTAGGCTGGAGTGTGGTGGCCGGCTGTGGGCTGTAGGCTGCAGTGTGGTGGCCGGCTGTGGGCTGTAGGCTGGAGTGTGGTGGCCGGCTGTGGGCTGTAGGCTGGAGTGTGGTGGCCGGCTGTAGGCTGGAGTGTGGTGGCCGGCTGTGGGCTGTAGGCTAGAGTGTGGTGGTGGGCTGTAGGCTAGAGTGTGGTGGTGTGCTGTAGGCTGGAGTGTGGTGGGCGGCTGTGGGCTGTAGGCTAGAGTGTGGTGGTGGGCTGTAGGCTAGAGTGTGGTGGTGGGCTGTAGGCTGGAGTGTGGTGGCCGGCTGTGGGCTGTATGCTAGAGTGTGGTAGCCGGCTGTGGGACTGGGCTGTATGCTGTAGGCTAGAGTGTGGTGGTGGGCTGTAGGCTGGAGTGTGGTGGCCGGCTGTGGGCTGTAGGCTGGAGTGTGGTGGCCGGCTGTGGACTGTAGGCTAGAGTGTGGTGGTGGGCTGTAAGCTGGAGTGTGGTGGCCGGCTGTAGGCTAGAGTGTGGTGGTGGGCTGTAAGCTGGAGTGTGGTGGCCGGCTGTGGACTGTGGCTAGAGTGTGGTGGCCGGCTGTGGGCTGTAGGCTGGAGTGTGATGGCCGGCTGTGGGCTAGAGTGTGGTGGCCGACTGTGGGCTGTAGGCTGGAGTGTGGTGGCCGGCTGTAGGCTAGAGTGTGGTGGTGGGCTGTAAGCTGGAGTGTGGTGGCCGGCTGTGGACTGTGGCTAGAGTGTGGTGGCCGGCTGTGGGCTGCAGTGTGATGGCCGGCTGTGGGCTGGAGTGTGGTGGCCGGCTGTGGGCTGTAGGCTAGAGTGTGGTGGCCGGCTGTGGGCTGGAGTGTGGTGGCCGGCTGTGGGCTGTAGGCTGCAGTGTGGTGGCCGGCTGTGGGCTGTAGGCTGCAGTGTGGTGGCCGGCTGTGGGCTGTAGGCTGCAGTGTGGTGGCCGGCTGTGGGCTGTAGGCTGCAGTGTGGTGGCCGGCTGTGGGCTGCAGTGTGGTGGCCGGCTGTAGGCTGCAGTGTGGTGGCCGGCTGTGGGCTGCAGTGTGGTGGCCGGCTGTGGGCTGCAGTGTGGTGGCCGGCTGTAGGCTGCAGTGTGGTGGCCGGCTGTGGGCTGTAGGCTGCAGTGTGGTGGCCGGCTGTGGGCTGCAGTGTGGTGGCCGGCTGTGGGCTGTAGGCTGCAGTGTGGTGGCCGGCTGTAGGCTGCAGTGTGGTGGCCGGCTGCGCGTGATCGCCTTCAAGCCGGCGGCCGCGTGTGAGCCGGACCGGTGGAGCGAGCGGTGCGGCGGCAGCCGGCCGGCCACCACCGGACCCCTGGGAACGGACAGCGGCCGACGTCAGGCCGCCGGCCGGCTGACGCGCTGGTGCCGAACGGGTCCCACTGCGTCGTCTCCGGGTCTGAGGCTCGCCGTCTCCTGGTCTGAGGCGCTCTGTCTCCGGGTCTGAGGCGCACCTTTCTCCGGGTCTGCGGCGCTCCGTCTCCGGGACTGAGGAGCACTGTCTCCTGGTCTGAGGCGCTCCGTCTCCGGGTCGGAGGCGCTCCGTCTCCGGGTCTGAATCTCCAGACAAGGTTGAGCTGCCCAGTTCGAAGCTAATTGTCGTACCTGGTAGAACGCAGCGCAGAGTTAAAATAGTGGTTTTTCGTTAGGCGTGGGATGTCGAAACGAGCACAGTAGGATGTTGAAAGTTGCCATGGAATTAGTGTCATATAAAATGCTTTTGATGTCTTTCAAACTCAAATTAGAGCCAATGGTGTAGGTACTTATGATTGCACCTTTCTTATTTGTTTTGAGATTCATAATTTAGGAAGAGCTTTATTCGGGATAGGGTGAATAATCATATGTTATAAACTGGCATTGTGTGCCATATCGCATTATAGATAATCCCTTTACCTGAAATTGCGTTGCGAAATATTCGTGTATCACCATTCCTTGTCGAGAGCATGGACATGATACTTATAAGCGATAACTGTTGGAAATGAGACATGAAGACTTCATAAGCACACATCAAGGAGCGGGCTGTCAATACTTCTTGGAGAAGGATGTCGATCGAGTGTTCAAAAAGTGGTATATTCCGCCATATTTCGCGAATAACTTATCATCCGCTGCAGCGGGCTGTTTTATGTGCCTATTATTATGTGTCGTCGTCATTTGCGTGGCACTGCAGCTATGTTATGCAGCCATGTTGCGCAGTTATGTATTGCAGCCAACCCAAACTAGCTACAGTTGCCAACTGGGTTTCCATCGCGGCAAAAAAGTACTGCTGTGGCTGAGAATCGAACCCAGTCTGGCACGAACGAAAAACAAGCGTAACGCCAGACAGACAGCGGCAGCGGCTGAAGGCTGCGACACGCCAGCCTTAACACGCGCTGACAGTTGACGAAGTTACCCGAACACCGAAACCAACAGAAAAACCACCGTGTCTTATTTTGGACCCGCACGGGGTCTCCGGCGATTGGCACCTCCAATACGGTGGCGGCGATTGGCACCTCTAATGTGATGGCGGCGGTGCCGGCCGGATTTCCGATTGGGTGCCTCGCGCAGTCTGGCATGGCGTCCAGCCGCTCAGCTGGTGGGCCGCCAGTGCTGGTCCGCATTGGCGGCGCACCAGCATGTATGCGGAGTGTGGCGGGGCGGGCTGGCTGACGTCACTGGGATATAGGAGTGTGACTGACTGACGTCACTGGGGGATTGGAGTGTGGCGGGGCGGGCTGGCTGACGTCACTGGGGGATTGGAGTGTGGCGGGGCGGGCTGGCTGACGTCACTGGGGGATGTAGAATGTGGCGGGACGTCAGGCAGTGGATAGGCACCAAATATTCGTATGAATTGTGGCACTGCAGCTGTCTGTCTGTCTGTCTGCGCGCTGTGATGGCCACCTCCTGTCGCCGTGATGACCACCTCCTGTCGCCGTGATGACCACCTCCTGTCGCCGTGATGACCACCCCCTGTCGCCGTGATGACCACCCCCTGTCGCCGTGATGACCACCCCTGTGTCGCCGTCAGGTCTGTTTGTCTGCACATGTGTACGTCTGTACATCTGCGTGCTGTGATGACCACCCCCTGTCGCCGTGATGACCACCCCGTGTCCAACCCGTCGCCGTGATGACCACCCCCTGTCGCCGTGATGACCACCCCCTGTCGCCGTGATGACCACCCCCTGTGTCGCCGTGATGACCACCCCCTGTCGCCCTGATGACCACCTCCTGTCGCCGTGATGACCACCCCCTGTGTCGCCGTCAGGTCTGTTTGTCTGCACATATGTACGTCTGTACATCTGCGTGCTGTGGTGACCACCCCCTGTGTCGCCGCCAGGTCACCCGGCGGCGGCGGCGGCGGCGGCGACGACCACCACTGTCCGCTGAGCCTGCCGGTGCTGCGACCCCGCGACCAGTACATCTCGGCGCTGACCGAGGTGGAGCGGCTGCTGCAGGAGCGCGACCTGTTGATGGAGCGGCTGCTCGCCATGGAGCTGGTGAGCGCCGGCTGGATCGCGGCTGTAACTGGGGATCATAGCTGGAGCTGGGGATCACGGCTGGAGCTGGGGGATTACGGTTGGAGTTAGGGAACACAGCTGTAGCTAGGGAGCATGGATGCAGTTAGGGATCATTGCTGCAGTTATGGATCACAACTGGAGCTAGGGATAACGGCTGGAGGTAGGGATCACGCCTGCAATTGTGGATCACGGCTGCAGTTAGGGAATTCACGGGTGGAGTTGTGTGTTTTGGAGTGCTTGGTTTTGGAGAGGACAATTTGACGACATTTCGGATCGGAGAGGATAGTTTGGTGTGTGGTTCTGAGAGATGAAGAATTCACTTTTGTGCTTCCCGGGCAGCTTCAGGCATGTTTATCAAATAGCAATGAGTCATTTCCATTTCAATCAGGGTTTTCGGTCATTTTCAAACAACTCATTTCGTCTTTGGCGAAAAGGGAGTGTCTACTTTCCCGGATAGGACGTCGTTCTGGATGATAAATATCCCACGCGGAGCCGTGTTCCAAGCCGTGGGCGTGGCTTACTTTGGGGCGCTGGCGACTTTGTCCCGTGCCACTGGCGACTGTCACGTATCACTGGCGACTTTATTCCGTGCCACTGGTTACTCTGTCGCGTGCCACTGGCGACTATCCCGTGCCACTGGCGACTGTCCCGTGCCACTGGCGACTTTATTCCGTGCCACTGGCGAATTTGTCCCGTGCCACTGGCTACTCGGTCCCGTGCCACTGGCGACTTTGTCCCGTGCCACTGGCTACTCTGTCCCGTGCCACTGGCGACTTTGTCCCGTGCCACTGGCGATTCTGTCGCGGCCGATACGAGTCCCGCCGTCGGGAGAAAAAGTCGTGTGAGGTTGTCTCCACATTCCCGCCGCTCGGCGACCGTGGCCGTAACGGTGAACGTCGACCGGTGTTGTGTCGACGGACGCGGCCGTATCCAAGATCGCGGCGTTGAGCCAATTTGATTATGTGCTCTCAAGAAAGTCTGCAGATAGGGATGTGCCGTTTTGTGTGTGTGTGTGTGTGACGTCACGCACCGCGATGACGTCATTCCACATTTGGATGCACCGCGTCGTTCACGGTGACGTCACGTTCCGCACGGTGACGTCACCTTCCGTCTGTGTGTCCGTCTGTGGTGAAGCCACATCCTGGTCGGTGACGCCACGGTCTGTCTGTCTGTCTGTCTGTGGTGGTGACGTCACATCCTGTGCGGTGACGTCAGGGTGTGTCGGCCACGAGTGGCAGTCGGCCGCGGCCGTCCGCCGGCGGCGGTGGTGCCGCCCGCTGGTGACAGCTGGTGACGTGTGGTGTGCCGCCTGCTGCCTTCTGGTGACAGCTGGTGACGTGTGGTGTACCGCCTGCCGCCTTCTGGTGGCAGCTGGTGACGTGTGGTGTACCGCCTGCTGCCTTCTGGTGGAAGCTGGTGACGTGTGGTGTACCGCCTGCCGCCTGCTGGTGACGTCTGGTGACGTGTGGATGTGACCGACAGGTAAGGTCGTGAGGTCACAGGTAGGTCAACGACGCGGTTCTACCACAGGTCATTGAACTTAAATAATATCACCCACGTTCGATTCCCTAAAGAGACTGCCCATAGGCCGTCTTACCTTCAGCCTCATTGGGCGCTAAATGACCTCGCAGTCGGCGCGCCCTTAAGCCCAACTAACAAACAAACAATAATCAATCAACCGTTCTCGTTCAACACTACTGACCAAACTTACCAAGCCATCGCATCTCCACGCCATCACGTAGGTACAGCTGAACTCCAGACTGATGCTACGCAAGCTGATTGGCAGTATTTATTCCCGGAGGAAATATTTTTGTTAGTCGAATGACGTGTAGTAGCAGCGAATTGGGGATCAAGTGAATGTCCCTCGGTAGGGCGCGCATTCAGGAGCGTGCGCCGGGCAGTCGTGGATTGTGCTGAAGAAGCAGAGGTCGCTGAAGCTGAGGGGGCAGAAGTTGCTGAAGCTGAAGCGACAAAAATACGTGAGTGCGTACAGTGAAGAGACTAGGCTAGGGTGTGTAGAACTGGTGAGGTGCCTATGTCTTGTGCACACAGGAACAAAATAGGCAGGAGTAAGTATGTAAGTAAATAAGTTGGTAAGTAAGTAAGTAAGTGCGTAAATAAGGAAGTAAGTAGGAAAGGAAGACACGGTGATAAGGGATCGGGACTTCGCTAAAACCGGTCTGCGTTACACTGAGACTCGGAACGTGTAGAAACGCGTGAGAGGTGTGGGCGATATGCCAGATGTGTGCGACATGAAAGGCGTGGAGATATATCAGAAACGTGTGCGACATATGAGAGGTGTGGGCGATATGCCAGATACGTGTGCGACATATGGAAGACGTGGGCGATATGTCAGAGACGTGTGCGACATAGGAGAGGCATGGCCGACACATAGAGAGGTGTGTGCGACGTGTGCGAGGTGTGAGGTGTGGGCGACGTGTGAGAGGTGTGGGCGATAGGTGAGAGTCGTGGAAGACACATGAGAGGTGTAGGCGACATACGGAAAATTGTGGATTGGTAGAACAAGGAAGCATGGGGAGTTGGTGATTAGAAAATGTGGTGGTAGTTTGCATCTGTCTGTCTGTCTGTCTGTCTGTCTGTCCGTCTGTCTCTCTGTCTCTCTGTCTGTCTGTCTGTCTGTCTGTCCATGTATCCTCGGACTGCGTGTGACTGTCACGTTATCGCCGTGTCGCCGGCTTCCCGCCAAGGTCGGCCCGCCACTTTCCGTCACACGACACCGCACCGTGCGCGTCCATTGTTCTCGTGTGTGACGGCCAGTCGGCCGGAGGAAAGCCAGCGGCGCCGACCGCAGCCAGCAGTCAGCGTCGTGCTGACACGCCGCTGGCCGGCCGCTGCTGGTGGTGTCGGCACGTCACCGCTGCTGGTGGTGTCGGCACGTCACCGCTGCTGGTGGTGTCGGACGTCACCGCTGCTGGCGGTGTCGGACGTCACCGCTGCTGGCGGTGTCGGACGTCACCGCTGCTGGCGGTGTCGGACGTCACCGCTGCTGGCGGTGTCGGACGTCACCGCTGCTGGCGGTGTGGGCACGTCACCGCTGCTGGTGGTGTCGGACGTCACCGCTGCTGGTGGTGTCGGACGTCACCGCTGCTGGTGGTGTCGAACACACCGCTGCTGGCGGTGTCGGACGTCACCGCTGCTGGCGGTGTCGGACGTCACCACTGCTGGTGCGCAGCAGGGGCGCAGCCACAAGTCGGATTTTGACCGTTTTTTTTGGTGGTGGAGGGAGCAATTGCGCTAGGTGCTTAAAAAACACGATGTCGGCCAAATATAGTGGCAATCTTTGGCCCGTGTTTGGCTTACGTTCGGAAGAAGTTTAGCGCAGCTCATCCTGCAGATTAATTGACGCTGTTGAAGGATGTATGCCGTTCGTGCGATTATATATGCTGTGCTTGTTTGCGTTTGTTCTACTTGGGTGTGTGTCTATTGCACTTGCTTGTATTTGATGTACCTGTGTTTGTGTTTGTAGTCGCATTCTCGAGTGCGCGAGTACTGCCATGCGCATAGTGTCTAGTGTCTAGTGTCATAGTGACACTTCCCCGACAATACTAACAGTCGTAGTAGTGTGCTTCCGCCGTTTTGCCAGACCTTCACGGCAGTCTTCGTTCGGCTATGTTGCCCCGGGGTCGCGTGTGTTTAATGCGCTTTTTGCGGCATTATTTTGCATGGTGGCTGCGCGTGAATGTGTGCCTGTGGACGTGGGCCGCTGCTGGGGCTGGTCGGCACGTGTTGACGTGACGTGACGTGAATGCGGGCCTCTGGACGCTGGACGCTGCTGGGGCTGATCGGGACGTGTTGACGTGACGTGACGTGACGTGAATGTGGGCCTCTGGACGTGGGCCGCTGCTGGGGCTGGTCGGCACGTGTTGACCTGGTGGCCGGCGAGCCGACCGTCGGCTGTGACATCGGTGACCTGACCTTGTACCTGGCCTTTTGCCTCACCTGGTGCCTGATCTTGTTCCTCACCCTGTTCCTCACTTTATTCCTCACCTGCCTGATGTTGTGCCTGACATTGTGCCTCACCGTCTGTCTGATCTTGTGCCTGGCCCTTGTGTCTGATCCTGTGCACAGTGTGTGTTGGTAGGGCGTGGGGTGGGATGGGTGAGTGAGTGGGGGTGGGTATGGCTGTGAATGTGAATGTGGGTGGGGGTGGGGTGGGTGAGTGAATGGGGTGGGGGTAAGGTGAGTGAGTGAGTGGGGGTGGGTATGGCTGTGAGTATGGGTGGGGGTAAGGTGGGTGAGTGAGTGGGGTGGGTAGGCTGTGAGTATGGGAGTGAGTACGGGTGTAGGTGTAATTGTGCTGTTGGCGTGCTGCTCACGGTGGATTTCCTGTGATAAGATGTGAAAGTTGGGCATCAATATACAGGCCAGCAGAGGTCGCGCCGTCGAACCGTTGACTGGATCGGCGCCCCGTGGATTGTGTTTTGCCCGCTCTCTCAATGACTGTATTTGAATCTGTGGAGCTTCACCGCTCTCCGCTCCCCGCTCCCCGCTGCCCGGTGGGAATGTGTGGAGGTGCCGACACTGTGAGCTTTGTCTGAGCTTGGAGAACACCGAAGCTGAAGCTCTGAACACTGGAGCTTCGTCTGATGCCTGCGTTGCCGTGTTTGAGGGACTTGTGACGGCTTGTGCGCGTCTTTCCGGCGAGCCTTTTAGCGTGTGGCGTTGGTTGCTGGCAACGACGACGACTGAGCAGAACTGGACATGGGCATTGGTTTGAAGGTGGTGGCGCGGCTCGGAAGGGCACACGCGTTCGGCGACAACCAAGGGAAGGAGAGTCGGTGAAAGTTCGTGGTGCAACCGTCGAACCGAGCCGGATGTAATTATCGGCATTGTGTGTTGCATCATTTCGTTATCTTACTAGAACTAATGGGCGCTACATGACCGATGAAGTCGCTGCGCCCTGAAACCCAAATAACCAACTAATTTGCTAGAATTATTGGCGTATGACGCGTGGTCGACATCGCCGGCGATGGCGGGGAGGAGGGAGTAGGGGATGTAGCTGCCTCCCCATGTCGTTAAGCAGGGACAAGCAACGTCCTCTCCCCGTCAAATTTCAGAGGACATAAGCATGAAAAGAAGATCGCTATCTTGTTCGCAGGTCAGAAGGCGTATCCGCATTGGCTGGAGGCCCCTAAAGCTCACGAAAGGTCACAACCATTCGACGAGCACTGCATGATACTGTCCGAGGGCCTGGACCATGAGGACCATTAGTATTGACAGGAGGTCCCCAAAGGTCACCAGCATACCCCACACCATCACGCCACAGTACGGCGCGTGATATGACACGGTACCACACGGTACGGCGCGTGTGGTACCGTGTGGCACACGGTACCACACGGTACCCGTGGTCCAGACACCACTAGAGCTCACGACAGATCCCAGAAATCAGGCAGGCCATCATGCTTTCTGGAGGCCCACGGCCAGGAAAACCATTAGTGATGACAGGAGGCTCAAATAATGTAGAGAGGCTTGTCGAGCTTGTTGAGGTCGACGAGTGCTGCGGCCGCCCCCGTGGACGACTCGCCACCCGGAAGAAATTGAGCGCGCTGCTCCTGTATCCACGAGCCATGTAACAACGTGAAAGCGTGTGCTTGCAGTCCGGTCGAGCGAGCATCGGCCGTCCGCACCGCGACTGATTCCCGCCCGTGCCGGCAGGTGGCAGTGCGGTCGCAGGGCCAGGCGGCTAGCCTGCAGACGCGCCTGCAGATGGTGTCGTCGGCCAACGAGGAGCTGCGCCGCGAGCTGCGGCTGGCGTCCAGCTCGCGCTGCGAGGTGGACGCGCGCATCCACGACATGCACCGGCACTTCGTGCGCAGCCGGCGGCCGCAGACGGCGGCGACGACGGCGGCGACGGCCGCCGCCGCGCTGGCGCGCTCCACGCCCGACCTGCGGCCGCCGTCGCGCATTCCGCAGCCGCTGTCGCTGCGGCGGCGCGCCGCCCGCGACAGCCCGCGCTCGCCGCGCGCGCGATCCCCGCAGCCGCAGCCGCGCTCGCTGCTGCCGCGGCCGGTGCCGTCGCCGGCTACTGCGGCGGCGGCGGCGGCGGGGGGACCGGGCCGGCCGCTGGCTGTCGCCACCGTCGGCGGGTCGGTGCAGTGCGTCACGTCCCGACACACGCAGACGGAGGCGGCGGCGGCGCGGTCGCCGCCCGACCGCCGCCGCGTCGCCCAGGTCCTGCAGGAGATGGACCCGCTGCGGCTGCAGCGCCAGCTGCTCGTCATGCTGGTCGAGGCGCAGGTGAGCCTGCCGACCTGGTCTGGTCCGACTGCGGGGTGAAGGCGGTGGCCGTGCAGGTCAGGCGGATATGACCTGCGCCTGACCTGGCCGGCATCACGAGTGGCTCATCTGTGGACTTTCTCGGGTTCCTCCGAGCGGCTCCTTACCCCGTCTTTCTTCCTCTATCAATTGTTCCCTCTCTACCTCCCTCCCCTCCCTCCGTCTTCCACTCTCCGGGTTTTGCTTTTCAGCTGCATCGGGCGTTACCAGTCGCGTTTCCATTGTCCAGTGATATCCCGAGGCATGGATGTTCTCCTGGAAGTTCCTCATCTGTCAGGCAGTTGCATGACGATTGTTGGCGGCCGGTAACGTTCTGGGTGCACTTCGCACTTCCCGTACGTGCACCGGGTGCACGCACGGGAAACACGTTCTTAAAGTGCTATGAAGCGAATGCGGGATATGGAAATCGTTAACTATGGACAACTCCAGTACTTACTGAGCTGAGAAGCTCCTCGCTGAATCCTTGCATGCGTCCTTGCAAATACGTGTGCCGTATAACTTTTCAGTCACCTTTTCGCAATTCGCAAAGGATTATCTAAAGACGGCGAGTATCTTTTGAAGGGGAGGGGCAGAGCACTCACAATAGAATATAGCTAGGAAATATAGTAATTATACTATTCAGTTAAGGCATACCTGTATCCAAAAAATAGATCCATTGGATGTCGTATTTCACCTATGGAACTTCCCCAGCTGTTTTCAATGCCAAACTGTACACAAAGTGCAAAAGATGAATGGCGTTTCTCGTGCATTCAAATGAGCACTCACCTTTGTGTGCTGGAGACAAAAAAAAGATATATTTTCTCCATTCGTACTTCATGTATTGTTCGATGGTGGCAAAAGTTCAAGAAGTGCGATGAGTGGAATTCACTACTGAATGGAATGCATTGTGCGATAGAAGTACTGACAGCAGTAGGAAGTTCTCTTTTTCAACATCAGATTGACGCTATTTTCCTGACAACTTCCAAGGATGGGCCTCACTGGTGGTCTCCAACACTCCCCCCCCCCCCTTCACGTTCTCGGTGTGGTGACCGATTATGTGCATGCAGCGGAGAGCCTTGTAGTCTTCCTCAGGGGGCTGTGCAGTTTTCCTCACGCCCTCGCATGCCCGGTGCCCCCAATGACTCACTTTGCCTGTGCAGAGAGCGGAGTGACGTGACTGCTCAGCTTCACCGGAAGTCATCGGTACCGCCATCTAATGACAGATATTGTAGCGTTATATTGAGCTTCGCTCACTAGATGTCACTAGCGCGGTCAGCACTGTGGTGACTGCATGCGCGCATAGCAGCGTATCGCAGCCGGATTAGTTGGGAGGCGGCGTATCGTATCTTCCAACGTGCACAACTTCCAACGTTCATAATTTGCAAATTAGAAGCTAACTTCCAAACAATGGAATTGAACTTCCAAAACAGCCCGGATAGGAGGCGTTCATGTTTTTCAGAGTTCATTATTTCAAAATTGGAAGTTAGCTTCCAAATTGGAAGTTAGTTTCCAGGTTGAAAATTATTCACATTGGAAATTGTGAACTTTGGAAAATATGTACGCCTCGTCGTGGAAGCGGATCGATTTGACCGGCTCGGCAGTGCGCCACGACCGGCAGTATGTTGGTGGAGGCGGGCCTGCCGTCCCAGTGTTGCGCCCTGTTCCCATCCGCCTCAAAGTGTGAACAAGGTGGCCTTTTTTATCGAGTTTGTATCGAGTTAAGGATGCATTCACCATATGTGGTTGGCATCTAGAACAACACTTGCTGTGTCGACCGTTATTACAGGTGCAGTGTCGATGTCCCTGGTCAGTATTGTAGGGTGTAAGGTCAGGTTGTATTCAATGTGTTTCGCTCGCCATGCTGCATTCGAGGTTGGTGTGTCGTGTTTGCAATCTTCCCCTCGCCCCTGGCTGTTGTTCAGGCCATGTATGCGGTCCATTGCTGCGGTGTCTGGGCGCTGTACGACCAACGCAGTCGATGCGCCCCTAAGCCCAGATAACCAAGGGGACGAGTGGTCTAGGGGTAAGATGCTCGTCTCACAATCGAAAGGTTGTGGGTTCGAATCTCACCTGTCGCTACTCTTCGCCCGCGACCAATCGGCGTGAGAGATTGGCGACGCTACATGATTCAACGGTCGACGTGTCGTAAAACCAATAACCAACCAATTTATGCCTCCTGAATGCTGGGTGGTTAATGACCTGAACTATGAATGACTGATGGCTTGTTCCGGACAGGCGCTGAGAGGCCAGCTGGCGTCACTGGGTCGTGACCCCGACGGTGGCCCGGGTCAGGTCGCCACGACGCCCGCCTCGGCCAAGATGTGCGCCCTCAGGAGGGAGAACGACGAGCTTCGACTGCGGGTGCGTGCTCGGCGTGGACTCGCGGACGCTGGCGGACGCTGGCGGACGCCGACGGACGCTGGCGGACGCCACCGCTCGGAGGGCGAATTGGTCCCGTTCGGTCGGAGATGGGCAGTTTTTCTTTGCAGAATTTAACAGTCTAGTGGATGAGCGCCAAATGACCCTGTAGTCGGCGCGCCCTTAAACCAAAATAATCAATCAATCAATCAAACAGTCTAGTGGTTTTTCACTTCCTTATGTATTGAGGTTCACTGATAGAAACTCTGCAAGTATATATATTTATGTGTCGATTTCTGGCAGATCCTCTATTTGTGTCGTTTGTAGTGCAATTAATTGGGCTCATCAGAAGATCCGCGTGACGTCACCTGATGGTTGATGTGACGTCCCAATCCCGCGGCCCACCGGCGAAACAGTGTGTGGGCGGCGCCATTAGCCGTGAACGTGCATGAAACGCGTCGTGAACCAGCCAGTAAGCAATATCGATGTGACGTGGCACTGGCTGATGCGGCGAGTGACGTCATGTGTGATGTGGCCTGATGTGGCTTGACTGGACGTGACCGGCTAGGGAATCATCAGCATGGCTGCATTCAGCTTCGTCCTCTGTCGATTTCTGGGTTATGACATCACTTCGGTGATGTGGGCACTCAGCACTCCTGTGACCTGTGACCCTTCCCTACTGGACGACCCTGCCGTACTATATCTGTGTGACCTGTGCTTCGTGCCGCAGCTGGAGGAGCGCCAAATCGAGCTGGAGGGCACGCGCGCGCTTCTGCGTCGGCTGGAGTCTGCGTCGCCGTCGTCGTCGGCGGCGTCGGCGGCGACGGGCCAGCGGGGCGTCCGGCCGGCCGACGCGCGCCGCTGGCCGGCCGCCAGCCTGTGCGGCGCGCCGGCCGAGCGCAGCATCGGCCACTCGAGCATCCCGGCGCCGGTGCGGAGCGGCAGCCCTGCGCGGGCTCGCGGTCGGCCGCGCGCCGCTCTGGACACCGCCGCGCGCGCCGCCAGTCAGGGCGACCTGCGCGCCGTCGGCGCGCCGCCCGCCGCCAGGTTTGGCGGCGGGCCGCCGGCCAGAGCCGCCGACTCGCCGGCTGCCGACTCGCCGGGCGACGCCGCGGCGAGAAGAGTCGGCGCTTGGCCCGGTCGCCGAGACGCGTCGCCCGGGGATGCGTCGCCGAGGTCGGGCGGGACGCTCGGCGACGCCGCGGCGAGAAGAAACGGCAGTGCGGTGCAGTGTGAGACGCCGACCAGTGGTGGTGGTGGTGGTGGTGGCGGCAGGTCTGGCAGCGAGCCCGGCGTCTCGCCGGCGGGCAGATCCGGCAGCTGGCTGGGCGACGCGCAGCCGGCCAGGTCGAGTCGGTGCGACGCGCCGGGCCGGGCGGGCGGCGACGGCGGCGCGCGCGCGAGTGACGCGGGTCCGGCCGGCGGCGGCGACCTGGCGACCGTGCGCGCCATGAAACAGCTGAACTGGACGCTGCGCCGGGCGGCGGAGTCGCGCGCGCCGCGGCCCGCCGCCGCCGCCGCCGGCGCCGGCGCCCACGAAGAGCTCAAGACAAAGGTACGCGCTCGTGCCCTCTGGGAGATGTGGCTGCGCGCCGAAGGAAAGACCTAACTCTGTCGCTGTCTAACTGTGCCGTTCTGTAAGTGTAGCCCCGGCGGCGTCCACGCGGCGTCGCACTTTCTCAGCACTGTCGGTGGCGGGCGTCTGGTGGCGGCGCATGCCGGCTGCCCTGCGACGGTGGCCGTGTTTTGTCAGGGAGCGGAGATGCGGAACTTCCCCACTTCGGCATTTGTGGTTGATGTCTAATTTTCGGTCTGTCTATCCTTCAGTGTGTCTAATTTTATCTTTCCGAATTCGCCGGCTGGTGGAAACGTTTAAAGTAATTCCATTGCATCATGAACCTTTAAAAATGCTTCCTGATCTGCTGAGTCCTGATCCGCTCACTGAGTCCTGGCTTCCTGCTTCCTGCTTCCTGTTTCTTGACAGTATATGGGGTGTCGACTTGTGGTACAAGGCTGTTAGGATTAGTGAGGGTGAGGGTAGACTGGGCTCCATCGTATCATATGGTGCACCTTTACTACCATAAAGGTCATACCTTTAGGTGACTGTATGATTCCCCCCCCATTTTGCCGACCTTCAGCGTGCATTCTCATACAATTCCTTCTTTCCTTCTCTCCTCCCCCTCCATCCCTGCCTCCCTGACTACCTCCTTCTTTCTCTCTCCTCCCCCTCTATCATTTCATCCCTACCTCTTTGTTTCCCTCCCTCCTCTCACTCCAAGACGTGGAACACTTCTCCGTGACCCCGATAAGTTCATGGCGACACCTATGGTTTAACTCACCCCAAGCTCAAATAACTAATTCACTCGCATAACGCACACATCATTGCTTCGTGCATCTTTATTTATTTCCTTGCTGCTGAGTGTTTATCCCCTCGTTGATGTCATAGCCCAGAAATCGAAAGAGGCCGAAGCCGAACGCAGCCACGGGAATGCTAATGATTGCTGGGGTCGACTTTTGATACAAGGTATTCAGCTCAAGGCTCAATAGTTGTGTGTGTGGGGACGAGTAGTCTAGGGGTAAGTTGCCCGTCTCACAATCGAAAGATTGTGGGTTCGAGTCTCACCTGTCGCTACTCTTCGCCCGCGGCCAATCGGCGTGAGAGATTGGCGACGCTACATGACTCAACGGTCGATGTGTCGTAAAACCAATAACCAACCAATCAATAGTTGTGTGTTGGCAACCCCGAGGCCAACTGGCACACCTTCGGGTGGTTGTGGTGGTGGTGGTGGTGGTGGTTGTGTGGTGGTTTCCCATACGTAGCCACGCGGTCGCGTCGGCTGGTAGGAGGTTCAGTTGGATGTGGCCAACGTTATGATCATCCCCCCCCCCCCTATCATACAAGAGTTGCTCCATATTTCTGCAACAGCAATACGGCAATTGGACTGGTGCCAAGCTGAATTCGTCCATTTGCTGAAGATCAGCCAGCGCTGCTAGGTGTGATGGGAGGTGTATGTGTAACGGGCTCGGGGTGTGCGTCTTCTTTGTGTCTGGCTGTCATTGCGGTCGCTGACCTTCAGTGTGCCGTCATCAGGGGCGCACCCAGGGTCCTGGAGTTCACACACCAGGGGCGCACCTAGATTTCTGGTATTCACACACCAGGGGTGCACCCAGGGTTCTGGTGTTCGCACATCAGGGTCGCACCCAGGGTACTGGAGTTCACACACCAGGGGCGCACCCAGGGTCCTGTCACACACCAGGGGCGCACCCAGGGTCCTGAAGTTCACACACCAGGGTCGCACCCAGGGTCCTGGTATTCACACACCAGGAGCGCACCCAGGGTCCTGGTGTTCACACATCAGTGGCGCACCCAGGGTCCTGGAGTTCACACACCAGGGGCGCACCCAAAATCCTGAAATTAACACATCAGAGGCGCACCCAGGGTTAGGGAATTACCGCATCAGGAGCGCACCCAGGGTCTTGGAATTCACACATCAGGGGTGCACCCAGGGTACTAGAATTCACACATCGGGGGTGTACCCAAAGGTCGGAGTTCACACATCACAGGGCGTCCTGGAATTCATGTTTTGTAGAATGGAGGGTAGCAGGCGAAGATGTCAAAACTCCTGATGACGTCGAACCAGTTGGACAATACGATAGGACGATGTGTGGACAAGTGATGATATTGACACCCTCAAACATCCTCATCTGCTGGCACGATTGTGATGGCACAGATGCCAAGAGTCGAGTATGATGAGAACAGTAACATACAATGTAGTTTTGTGTTGGTAAGTTCGATGGAATCGATTCAGGAAGTCAAAATTATATCTAAACAACTTCCCGAATGGTGTCTTTTTCCCACGTAAATAATATTAAATTCCGGTACATTGGGCGCACCCAAACACCAACCGGGTTGTCACAGTTGCGTGTCACAGTTTGCGTGTCACCTTGCGTGTCACAGTTGAACTCTCATCGGTTCGAGAAATGGAGATCCCACAATAAAAACGTCGATTTTTCGCCGTTCAGGTAACACTTCACTGGCCCACTCCTGGATGTGCCTCCGACTATCTCCACCCTCTGGACCGCTCCCCCCCCCTCCATCCCCATCCCCACATTCACATCCTGACTAGCATTAGGTAAAGTCGGCTGTAGTTACCGTTGGGAATCTGAAGAAAAAATGTATCATGGGTATGAGGGTAGATGTTCTGGGTGATGTTTTCTTGTCATGGAAGATAGCCGTCTTTCGTGGGAGTCTGACTGTTTTGGGTGTTCCAGTGGTTGGTGACTCAAACTCAATGATTTGGGTCGTGGTTTGGTGCTAAATTGGCGTCCTCAATTGTTCTCCGCTTGAAAGCCATGCAATCGTAAATTATCGGGCTTAATAACAGCCATATTGGCCCATATGGGCTATGCCTATAAATGGAAGATATTGTAAGATGAAAAGAATACGATCCTCCTGATAAATGTTACGTCCCGAGTTGTCAAGAAATACGACAATTTCCTTCAAATCGCTGCTGTGACTGGTGTATTCCCCCTATCAGAGACCACTTGTGTGGCACTCTGGTCGGCCATGGTCAGGGGCGGATCCAGGTATTTTCATGAGGGGGGCACTCGTTTGAAGGGGCGCCACTACGAAATCCCTGGAGGAACAACTTCGGCTGGAAATTCGTTTGGAGGGGCGGAGGAGCACCCGAGTATACTGAAGGGATGGCCATGGCTCTGTGAGGGGAGCCTTTTGGCTGGGAATCCGTTCAGCGGGGAGGGGTGCACTCGAGCCTCCTGAAGGGGCGCCCCTTCCCGATCAGACCGGCGCCACTTTTCCTTGGGGGGGGGAGCACATGTCCCCAGTGCCTCCCCGCGTCCTCACCCTGTATCCGCCCTTGCCCAGTGACGTCCCAGTGACCAGTGACGTCACTCACCACCAGCTGCCAAGTGCGTTGTCGAGACTTAATCCTCCGGCATGAATATCGCATCGCTAGACGCCTTGTGCATGACCCAAGCCCGGCTGACATTGGTGACGTCACGTGAGCCATGGTGACGTCACCACGGCTTGCGCCGCTGTGTGTTGGCTGCGGCGGGCGCGTTCACGCTGCATGCTTGCCCGCGCAGGTGAAGAGGTGCTAGCCGGTGTCGGTGACGTCACTGGTCACGTGGTGACTCTCAGGTGAGGTGGTGGGTGTGGGTATGACGTTTGTCGCACTGTTGTTCGTGCGCCGTTGTATAATTGGCGTCACAAATGGCTTGTCGGGTCAGGCTGGGCGTCCTGGCACCTGAATTTCCTGCATAGGCATGTAAGTTTCCCACCACGCCTATAGCTACGCAGGATATTCAGGTCCTAGGACGCCCAGCGTGACTGACAAGCTGTTTGTGACGCCAATAGTACATGGTTGGGTTTGGGTTTGTGATTTGAAGTCCCGGATGTGAAGAGGGAACCTTGGGGGACCATCGTGTTTACACAGGATATTTTTAGTCCAGTTTTTGACATCGGGAACTATTTTGCGAAATTTGCAGTGTGCTTTTGATGTTGGTGTTGAAAAGCGCAATAACTTATACAGTCTATGGAGCACCTCCATTCAGCCTTTTCATTAAACAATGAGAGGACTATTTTCCACACGGTTAAGTTCTGGACGGCGGAGATCCGGAACAGGGTTGTTTTCCTACCCGGTCGCGGTATCGAGTTTGTTTCTGGATCGCGTGGGCTGGGTTGGTGTCTTTGCGATGCGTGGTCGTGCCGTCTGTCGGGTTCTTGGGTGTGGTGATTGTGCAGGGGTTTGTGTTCATTGCGTGTGGTTGGTTTGTGTTCATTGCGTGTGGTTGGTGCGTGTGCCTTGCCCGTGGCTGCAGGCTGCATCGGTGCTTCGATGCAGTTTTTCCCTTTTGTTTGGCTCGAGTGAACTGTCTGTCAAAATTTCGAATTAATTGGAGGGAGATCCCCCAGCGCGTGGCAATGTTAGAGAGCCAAGTCGGGTAATCAGTCAGAGTTAGTTAGTTAGTTATTTGGGCTTGAGGGCGCATCGACTCCATTGGTCATGTGGCGCCCAGTAATCAGTCGGAGACAAGTCGTATATCCTGTATCCTATAATTGCATCCTATAATACCCGGTGTGCTCCGCGTCCGCCTCAGGTTTTACGGACGTCGGACGTCCGTCTAAAACTGAGTGGACCAAATCGTGACAACTAGCGTGACCAAAACGTGATAACTAGCGTGACGAAAGCGTGATAGCTAAATGTCACGGCTTTCAAACGTTCAGTTCTCTCCGGCGTCAATTCAACAGCATTTGCCAAAAAAATATCGGACGTCTTTCATGTCGCTGGTTATGACGTCATCGAGGCCACCACTGTTTTCCGGTGTCGACACATTGATTGTCAGTCCTGCGGGTGAGTTGGAAGTCAGTGGTGGTGAGTTGGAACTGCAACGTAGGTCAACATGTTTGTTTACGCGCGCATCGGTCGGCGAGATGCACGAGGTCAACTTAGGTCAATGTAGACTCGGCGAGATGCACGAGGTCAACTTAGATCAATGTAGTCTCGGCGAGATGCACGAGGTCAACTTAGATCAATGTAGACTCGGCGAGAGCCACCCCTGGCCTCATCCCAGGTCAGTGGATTTTTGTTAAAAGCGGGGCTATCGATCTACACTGCATATGGATATTGTGTTTTATAGGAAGTAGCAGTATGAAGTCCATATACGAGGGATAAAGCCAAGATGCATTTGGTCTTTCACCAAGGTCATTATAGTTAATAATGGGTGCGCATTAATACGTCTTTTAGTGGGCGCAATGTGACCATAGTTGTCGACGCGCCCTAAAGCCCAAATAACTAACTAATACGTCTTTTAGTCTTTACGTCTTTAGTTTTAGTGTTATTTTATTTTCACGTATTATTATATTAACACCATATAGGCATCCAGCATTGGGTATTGAGCCAAGTTGGTTCGATGGTGTGACTTCGTGGGATTTTCGACTTCATATTTGACCTGACCATGACGTCAGCCATGAACGCAATAGTCAAATTGTGTACCCACGAGGTCCATGGCTGTTGGTTCCTAGTTACCATGAGCCTGCACCCTACATGGCACGAGGCGTGTGTAATTTTTGTGAATATTCTGCGCGTGTAGTCAATCTCTACGTCAGCAAGCTTGACTTCAGCTGCGTTCGTATTCACCTTCGCCCCTCGGTTTTAGTATCAAGGGACTGGAGCATTGAGAAACGCCGTGATACTTCCTGAGGGTTTCTTGATATTGGGGTGTTCTGAGCGGTTTTATCTGGAAACGTCCTGTGCGGTACTTCTGTGAAGCGTTTGTGCTGATCGACGGGTGGCTGTGGCGCCATTTCCGGTGGTTGTGGCGCCATTGCCGGTGGTTGTGGCCACTGGCGGATCTAGCCCACCGTTTTTTTTTTGGGGGGGGGGGCAACTTTCGGTTTTCGACGTCAGCCTCCGACGTCCCCAGTGGCGTACCTAGGAATTGCATCAGCGAGGGGTCGAACGGATTTGTAGGTACCCATTATCGCACTATTTTTGGTTAAAACCACCGGATTTCGACCACTATTTGGCAAAGGGGCCCATTTACAAAAATAATTAAAATTAAAATAAAAGAATAATTGACAACATACTTTCCTGTGTAGGGGTCCCAGCCTACCTCCACCGTTCCTATGTCACCGGATTTTGGTTCTTGTTTACCAAAACGTTCACGTTCACGTTCAACGTCTTGTACCGCGTCAACGTTCGTGCACGTGTACACTGGCGGATCCGATTTTGTCAACTCTTGCTGTAAGCAGAACTTGAGCAGCATGGAACCCTCGATGTGTGTCGGAATGTACTATGCTACCATACTGGCTTCAAAACAATTATTTTTTTTAATACTTTAAAATTGGAGATTCTTTCATCCAGACGCTATTTTTTACCCCGGCAAAGGTAACTGCATTTTAATTTAGTTGACTTCTGTTGGTTTCGGGGGGCCAAAAGACACTATGCCCCCCCCCCCCCTTTAAGCCCTTCGGGGGGCCATGGCCGGAATGGCCCCTCCCTGGATCCGCCAGTGGTTGTGGCGCCATTACTGGTGGTTGTGGTGTCATTGCTGGTGGTGGTGACGTCATTGTGCGCTCCGCATGTGGTCTGGGATCTCTTGTCTAGCTTATAATGATGTTTAAAGCCTTGAATTACTGTGCTTGCATAACTTCTGATTTTTACACACACATATATATATAGTATGCACATGTATGTACACGCATGTCTGCACCCATATAGTTTTCCGTCCTATGCGTGCTATGTGCGGCTTGCCAGCTTGTTTCCAAGTACTGGAAGCGCACCGCATTTCTGTGCACGTTTTCGCACCTTCGGCATGATGTGTCTTGTAGTTCAGCTCTGTGTTTATTTTTCTTTTGTTCTGGCTCTCGAAGTCCACCTCGAATCCCTCGTTGCTTTGTAGCGCGTCGGTAGCTCAGTGGTTAAGCTGAGCGTCTGGCACGCCAGAGGTACGGGGTTCGATTCCCCGCGATGCCCGCCCTTCCTGCAAGGGTGAGAGGCAGGCGACGCCGTATGGCCTCAGCTGCTGAGTGTGTCGTAAAGTCACAATCCAATCCATCCCCCCTCGTTGCTTTGTGCCGGCGCTCGACGCCGCTGTTACTGGAGCAGAGTGCTGCGTTGTTACAATATCAAGGCTGTTCTGCTGTCAGGAAGCAATGTATTTCAGGCGATCAATGCGACATGCCTGGTCGTGGGTCGCGCTGAATCACGGTCCGGGATACTTCTGCGCAAACCTCCTCCTTTCCCGTCTTTGCCCGGATAGTGGACTTGAACTGCTGGCCGAGTTTGTCCTCGGTATGTGGCGTGATGACGCTACGTCTTTGCACGCGCGTGGTCCGGACGTGCCGTGACGTGTGCTGTTCTGTGCCGTGACGTGACGTGACGTGCCGCAGGACTGGCGGTCCAGTTTTCCGGTGGTGACGTCTGAGACGGCCGAGGGGCCGCGCGCGCGCCGACCCCGGCCTGCCGCCGCCGCCGCCGCCGCCTCGCCCTCCAAGATTCCCGCGTCGCAGAGTCAGGCGATCGGCCAGATCCTGACGGCGCTGAGCAGCGGCGGCGGCGGCGGCGGCGAATCCGGCGCGGCGCAAACCGCGGCCGACGTCGGCCGGCTGCGGCGGCAGATGGAGCGCCGCCTGCGCCACGCTCGTCTCGGGCGTCCGCCCGCCGACTCGCTCGCCTCGCCGTCCGCCTCCGACGACGAGGAGGAAGAGGAGGACGAGCCGTCGGGCGGTGGCGGGGAGCTGCGTGGCGGCGTGTTGGCGCGCCTGTCGGCGCTGGACGCGGCGCCGGCCGACTCGCCGTTCGGCTTCCGGCACACGGCCGGCCCGCGGCCCGAGCCGCCGCCCGTGCCGGCCCACCGGATCTGCGCGTCGCACACTCCGCCGTCGTCGTCGTCGTCGCCGTCGCCGCCGCCGCCGACCGGCCAGCGCGTCCAGAAGAGCGTCAGCCTGAAGGTGGCGCCGGTGGCGCGGGACAGGCCGCGTCTGGCGCGCGCCGCCACGCTGCGGCCGGGTCAGCTGAGCTCGCCGCGACCAGCGGCCAAGGAGAGCGGCAACGCCCGCGTCGGCCGCTACATCCGCAGCCTGCTGCACCGCATCTCGGAGCTGCCAGATCAGTGACGTCGGGCCGGCGTGAGGGAGCTGCCAGAT
Organism: Ashinkailepas kermadecensis; assembly: GCA_034440615.1. Classification (NCBI taxonomy): domain Eukaryota; kingdom Metazoa; phylum Arthropoda; class Thecostraca; family Neolepadidae; genus Ashinkailepas; species Ashinkailepas kermadecensis. The sequence goes on along the minus strand of JAOTOM010002602.1, from coordinate 51,092 downwards.
CAGTGACGTCGGGCCGGCGTGAGGGAGCTGCCAGGTCAGTGACGTCATGTCGGCGTGAGGGAGCTGCCAGATCAGTGACGTCATGTCGGCGTGAGGGAGCTGCCAGATCAGTGACGTCGTGCCGGCGTGAGGGAGCTGCCAGATCAGTGCCGGCGTGAGGGAGCTGCCAGATCAGTGCCGGCGTGAGGTGTGTTGGGGTGGTCGGCGGCCAACTTTGGGGCTGAAGTTGAAGAAAGTTGGATTTGAGGTTGGCGCCGTAGCTCGGCTAGAAGGCAGAGTTCGGTGGAAGGATGCAGCCCAGTTGATGGTTGAATTTGCTCTGTTGGAGGCCGGAGTTCGGTTGAAGTTGCTTGCGTGATCCTTGTTGGAAACTGAGGCGACTGTGATGTGTTCTTGCGGACGATGTGTGGGAATCTGACCTCGCTTCACTTCGCCTAGTTTGACTCGACCTGACCCGACTCGATACATGATCCTCTCCGTGGTCTGTCTTTATCTCGATTGACAGCCTCACCTCATGCTTTGGCATGGTCTGACCCCTGACCAGATACTTTCTCTAACTCCTCTTGACCTTCACTGACCTCCCTGGACTTGTTCCGGACCTCCATGGACTTGTCTTACCTTGTCACATTTCATTGCATCTCCTTACTTCTGGACACACCCAGACGTTGCCTGGCACACCCGTATCATCTGAATATGTTTGGAATATAGCCTACCTCTGCCTTACCTCTCTCATTCTCCCTATCAGTAATTTCTACATCCTTTACTCTGCACATTCCATTGCCTGTGGTGGTAACTGACCTGTGACATGTGACCTAGTCTACTCTTTGACGTGACCTGACCCAGCCTCGCCTGATCTCGCTCACCCTCCTCTGACCGCCGTTGACGTTCCTGCCGTTTTCTGCCCCGTGCTTGCCGGCCCGTCCGGCGCCACTACCAAAGACTGGCGCGTGTTCGGCGCCACCCCACGTGCCGGGCGTGTGCCGACGCCGACTGGCTGCTCGGCCGCTGTGATAGCAGGCTCATTCCGCGCATGCGCATTCCGGGCGCCGGCCCAATTCTGGCCTCGCGGCCGTCAGTCACGTGCAATGTTTCGTGCGGCACCTCCGCGCAGCGGCGCTCCCGACTGCCGTCGCGGAGACGTACGGCTGGGGTGTTTCGCGGGTTTCTGGTGATTTTGCGCGATGCACGTTGGCTGCGGTTCCGACTTTACTGGGTTGCCGAGCCGGAGTAGCGGTATAAATTCGTGATAATATATCAGCCGCAGGCAAGAGGCGATCAACGGCTGACTGTTTTATGTATGTAGCTATGTATTATATTTACAAGTGTGCGTGGTCTCGTGCCTTACAAAATATATGGTTGCCTTGTTTGTTGTGCTTGCCAGCACCCGACAAAGGACTGCCAGTGGCCCCTCACGAGCAAGCGTGAGGTGTGTGCGGGAAATGCCCACAAGAAACACGCGATGGCCCATTGTGGGCTTTCATTAACATTGTGTGCTGTGACACACGCCAGCATAACGGCCATCCAGCGAGCGACTATGCGATGGGCCAGCGATGGCGCTACGCGGGCTGAAACGGGGGCCCGGCGCGGGCAGCCCACGGAGATCCTGCGCCGAAAGTCGCATCGAAAGCATGGTGTCACTGTGGTGATAAGCCATCACGGGCAATCCACAATGAGGGGAAATATCTATCCCGGGGGAGGGGTTACCATTGGTTGTGAGATATTCTTATGAGAAGGGAGAGCACTCGAGCGTTCCCCAGGTACGCCTTTTCTACTCGGAGCGGTGATATCGGCTGACAAGTTTGTTGAGGGGTTCGATGGGTGTACAAGAGGAGCGCAACATGTCCGTAGGAGAGCAGAGGGAGTGACGTGCCCTCAGTTGCTCCTCTTTCTGGACTTGTCAATGCTCTGAGGCTCTTGTAATTGCGCGCCAGATAGCGTCGCTTCTGCTTTTGACAACATCCAGATCGATCGTGCATCTCTGGCCTTGCCAGTTCTATTTTTCATTGCGTTTGTTCGTTTATATTATTTATGAAAATTTCGTCGTACACGAGAGGTGTCGCAAACATAACAGAACATCAGTCTAAGCTATAACCGACGAAGAAGATTGAAGCGATGATTGAGCTCTTTTTCTCGTTCCCACGGCCCGTACCGCTTCTGTTGCACGAAATGCGACGCTCGAACCTGCTTGTCATCCAGACTTTTGAACAAAAAGCGTACCCCCCCCCCCCCACACGCACACACACACACACTTTTTCAGACGTTCCTACACCTCTGGGCCATCCTATGCTGTGATGCCTAGATCATAAGTACCTACATGCGGAGGTGGGTATGTCAATGTCTGGCTGGTTCGGGTTTATGCTGTGTTGTTGGTGGAACCGTTTTGGTTCCTGCTGAAGTCCAGACTTCAAAATATGGCGCTTTCGACGAGATCTCGTTGGTGCGGGGCGAGCGGCCATTGGTGTGGGAACTGGTGCCTGGTGCGGGCGGGCTGATAATCCGCGGACACTTTACACGCGACTTCAAAAATCACCAGAAGAAAATCACAATTGGAGAAGACGGCAAAAATCAACGTCGCGCCACATTTGTCTCAGTTGATAACTGCCAAATTTGTTTACCATGCAACAAAACCCTTGCTGCCAAATTCCGTTCAGTGCCTTCGTTTGGCGTCAGGGCCTCTGGCAAGGCCCTTAACCGAGCGGTCACTGATACTGACACGGGCAGCAACCTTCTCCAGTGATGTGCATGGTGATACCTGATGCGCAGGTACGCTATGCTGTACCGCGAGCATGGTTCCACCATTTGCCACTGTATCAGCAGGCACGTCCTTGCGGTAGCCGAAGTACCCATTTATTGAGCAATAGGTTCCAGACGACAGATTCGTCTCTTGACAACAAATAACTGCGGGGATTCGCTGGGATAACACGTCCTGAAGGTCAGTAAAATTGGCTCTAAGACCACGTGTGTTCCATTGCAAAACTAAATACGGCATTTTGATGGTCGAATAGGGCTGACAAGTTTAGTGTGTGTGCATGTCTAAAATTAGCTTCAGCGACTACCATCTGCGCTCTGCTTCGAGTGGGTGCTCGGATATGCACGAAGTGAGGATGTCCTCAGGCATGATCGCGGTGTACCCCCACCCCGAGGGGGTGGCGCCGTGCAGGGAAGCACTTGTTTCTCAGCGCGCACTAGACCGCCCGGTGGTGTATTCAACCGAGGGGGCGGTGGTGGCGGTCCCATCGATCCAGGCGGCCCAGCCGGACCCTACGTCTACGTCTACGTCGTCTCGCCTACGTCGCGAAGGTGTAGCCGCCAAAGACGGAGGATCACTGCTGGTTGTTGGTCCCCAGATTCCGGGCTCGAGGGAACGGATAGCCTCGGGCCCCAAGTCCGGGGATCCAGGGCATACCACAACTCGTGGTATGCTTGTCTCAACCGCCAAGGGGTGTCTAGATGCCTGGGGGAGAGGGCGGGTGGCAGGCTTGCATGTTGAGGTCAGGTAGTACGCTGTGGTGTTGGTGGTGGGCCATGATGTGGGCAGGAACTTGATTGGATACTTCCTCCTCTGTGCTTCACGCCACTCACCCCCTCCTACCCCAGGGGTACTGTGGTGTGTGAAGCAACACTCAGCGGAGCTGGTCTCGTTTCCGGGGTTGTGGAAGACTGTTCAGGTAGCGTTTCTTGTCTGTCTCTGTCGGCTTCGGAGGACGGTGGCTCCACTCCACGTCACCGGCTCCCAGGGAGCGAGATGGTGGTGTTCGTTTTGTTGACGACGGGTCAGGCAGACCGAATTTCCGGAGGAGAGTGCTTAGTTGGTCGATGAGATCACTCGTTCTGATGTCAGTTTGTTGCGGGGTTGACATATAAGTTGTAACCTTCGCTGCATATGCGATTTTCTGGTGCGCCTGGTCATCAATATCTTTAGCCTCTCGAAACGTCACTTTTTGGGCATGCTTTATTGATATTATCTCCTTTTCTTTCAAATAGCATGGATATGTTAGGTCATATGAAGTGTGGGGACTTTTTTTAAAAGTATTTATTGAGGTAATCCATAATGGACTTGTGGCTATTACAACCTCGCGTCAATTAGGTAAATTAGAAGAGCAGAAAAGGTCAAAATCACGAAACAGTTAAACCGATGGACATACATGTCATAATAAAAATAAAATACAAATAAAATACAGCGGGGCGAGCAGCAAATCAGTCCGGCACGGGCGGCACGTTGGACAGGTGCCGCCGTAGGTGCCGACGGAAGATCGGTACGGGAAGCCGCATCAGCTCGGGTGGCAACGAGTTGAACAAAAGTGGTGCTCTGGAGGTAAAGCGCCTCTTCCCCATCTCAGTGCGGGACCGGGGGACACACAAGTGATGGTCCTGACGGGTGGTTCGGTCACGAACCTCCGCCACGGTGGTGAGGCCCTGAGCCAGTGACTCTGGCACACCATGACGGCGCACCTTGTGCGTGAGGCACAGGGTGTGGTATCTAAGTGTGCTAAGTTCCCTGCCATAGTTCGTGCACGATGTCGTCTCAGAGGGGCAGCATTCACTAGAATGGTCATAGGAAGCACACCTACCAAACACAGGACGGTTTCGGCAGTATTGTTTCGTGTGACCAAATATGTGACACTTACCGCGCCGTCGTGCAACTTCTCGCAGCATCTGACTACCTTCTCAAAGCGGTCACACCTGTCTCGCCTCTGAAAGGGCGACAGGGAGGCGAAGCACTTCTCAGTCCTCTAAAGATAAAGGTAGAATGCGGGGGGCATAATGACTATCCGTCTGGCCCCTACGAAAGGGCACAGGACTGTTTTTGTCAGGCGATGCCAAGCAATGCGTATTTGCTTCAACTCCTCGGGCTCTCCACCACATAGGGGCCCTGCTGCGGGGACGCCAGGCGCCCCAGGAGCTGTACGGGGCAGGCGATGCAGTCACCCAACCGGGACCATATCGACTAGAAGATGCACCAGATGAAAGACTCACCATATCAAACGGGATCCGGCGCCGCCCACTCCTTGATCCCTGCCGGCCGGGCCAGCAGGTGCCGGGCCGAGGCACAGACCTCCGACTTGAGGCGACAAGTCGCTTGGCCCGTATGGCGGCCTACGGGCCCGCCCGCCCGCCCTTATTTCCGGGATTTCGGGACCGAAGAGGCGTGTTGCTCCCCCGTCACAACCGGCGCCGTGCGACGGGGGCTCAGCCTCCAGGACTCCGTCAGCACCGGGGGACGGGCCGAGGGGGCGCGGCTACCCCGATACAACCGAGCGGACACCAGGGGAAGCTGGCCTACGTGCTCATGACACGAGACGGGACTTGTGTCAGGGCTGGAAGGACATAAGCAGGGACGTTGGCACCGAACGGATAATGGGATGGGGATGAAAAGGGTGCACAGCTGGGTCCATTCACCCAGATGACGTGACGTCACGTCACGTGACGAAGCCGGCGCCATTGCGGGCCGACAGCCTTGCTATGCCACTGCTCACGGCTTATGGTGTATTACTTGTGAATTGGTTCATCATTGCTCAGTGTTCACAGCCTCTTCAAGATGACAACCACACGAGACAAGTAACGAAGACAAGACAGTGTTAAAATAATGTATTCTTCGTTGGCTGCGAGATGTCGAAGCGAGTCGGTAGGATGTCGAAATTTGTCATGGAAGGAATGATATTGAAAATATGTCAAGCCCTTCAAACTAAATTTTGAGCCAAGTGTGCTTACATTTGTCTTGCGTCCGGTTATATCAACTAGTCAAGGAAGGAGAGACGCCATCACACAAGAAACATGGCGTAGAGGGACGATACACGCATGGCATACACGTACATGCTCAGACATACATACAGACACTCATGACAATGGAAGGACATTTGGAGGGTGGACAAATATAGGGTTGCTTATGTTGACCATGACAGGACAATAGCAGTCCCCACACTATCAACTGCCGTCGTATAGTAGACCACATCAGCCTTTAGAGATAAGTAACGAACAATTCATACGTACGCATCGAGTGCATGTGGTGTCGATACTTCTTCGGGAAGGGTGTCGATCCAGTGTTCAGAAACTGATATATTCCACCAGATGTCATGACAAATGTATCGAAAACCAGTCCTTGTAGGTTTGGGTGCCCACTCGGGTTGACGCAACGTAAAACCCCAATAATCAGCATCAGTCGTTGTAGGTTATCCCTTGAAACTGAACATGCTGGAGAATGTCGCACATGTCGAGTCAGCGTTTGCCGCCTCGTCGTGACCACGCACTACATAATGTCTCAGAGACTAGGGTGGCGAAACTACCTTTATTTCATCCATATAAACCACGGTTACGAGCGGTTCAGAACACCCAACAGTACAGACCTCCCAACACTAGTTCACCACGCCTCGCTATTCTGCAACATCCTTCCACATGTCCATGTGTGCAGAGTCCATGATAGTGGGGTCGGGGTCTCCTGCCACAAACCTCAGCACAACCTCTCGCATGTTCCGAACCGGTCTCCATTGCCAGTAAATATCGTGTGCCTTACCTGGAGGACAGCACTCTGGTGTGGATTCCCGTGTGTCTGACTAAGCTGCCCTTCGTAGTAAACGCCGCGCCACATGTATCACATTTGTAAGGTCGCTCTCCGGTGTGGATTCTCATGTGCAAAACTAAGTGGGACCTGACAGTAAACGACCTGTCACATGTCCCACACTTGTAATGTCGCTCTTCTGTGTGGGTTCTCATGTGAATAACTAAGCTGGACTTGGCAGTAAACGATTTGTCACATGTCTCACATTTGTAAGGTCGCTCTCCTGTGTGGGTTTGCATGTGAATAACTAAGTTGGACTTGGCAGTAAACGATTTGTCACATGTCTCACATTTGTAAGGTCGCTCTCCTGTGTGGATTCTCATGTGCGAAACTAAGTAGGACCTGACAGTAAACGACCGGTCACATGTCTCACATATGTACGGTCGTTTTCCAGTATGGATTCTTAGGTGTGCAACTAAGCTGGCCTTGGAAGTAAACGGCCTGTCGCATGTCCCACATTTGTACCGTCGCTCTCCATTGTGGGTTCCCATGTGACAAACTAAACTGAACTTCTTAGTAAACGACCTGCCACATGTATCACATTTGTAAGGTCGCTCTCCTGTGTGGGTTCGCATGTGAAAAACTAAGCTAGACCTGGCAGTAAACGACCTGCCACATGTATCACATTTGTAAGGTCGCTCCCCGGTGTGGGTTCTCATGTGACCAACCAAGTAGTCCTTCCTATTAAACGACAAGTCACATATCTCACACATGTAGTGTCTCCTTCCAGTGTGGGTTCTCATGTGCTCAACCAAACTCGACCTGGCATGATACGTCTTGTCGCATGTGTCGCACCTGTAAGGTCTCTCTCCGGTGTGGATTCTCAAGTGTTTAGTCAAGGTTCCCGATTGAGTAAACGCTCTGGAGCAGAATCTGCACGTGTATGGCCGCTCCCCGGTGTGGGTTCTCAAATGTACAACCAAACTCGACCCGGTAGTAAACGTCCTGCCGCATGTGTCGCACCTGTAGGGCGTCTCTTCGGTGTGAATTCGCATATGCCCAACCAAAGCACACGAGTCACGAAACGCTCTGGAACACATGCTGCACATGTGTGGCCGCTCGCCGGTGTGGGATCTCCTGTGTTTAGCCAAAGCCCACCTGGCAATAAACGCTGCACCACATGTTTCACAGTTGTACGGCTTCTCACTGGGCAGGGTTATCACGGGCCTCTCGGGGTTGACACTCTGATCACTGATTATCTGGTTTGAATGTCTGCCGCGACTGCCACCACTATGAGCTTTTGCACCCGCGTGCACTCTGCGGTGTCGAAGCAGCCATACACAACTCTTGAACACCTTGCCGCACACGTCATAGTCATACGAACTCGCTGTCGGCTGAGTCGAAGGTTGTCGCAAAGTATCGCTGGTGTGCACAGAGCACTGGCTGCTGTTGCTGTCGTTGGCGCTGTTAATACTGCACTGCGATGCAACTCCCGAGGTTGTCCGTTCACCTAGAGGACGGTCCTTCCCGCAGGCAGAATGAGACGCAGTAGCACCTGAAACAGAAGACAGCGATTGATGAGCATGCTACGCTTTGGCAGGGCACAGGAAGCTTTGAGTTGCAGCAGCACAACATACAACACATTATCTACACTGAATTAGCAATTACTATGCTTTCGAAGTGTCAAAGAGACAAGTCATGCAATGGACGATCGTTTTCTATTCTTCTAATTGATGTGCTAAGTATCTACATAACAGTTGAGTTACTAAATAATAGCATTGCTATGTCGGATAGTGTGGTACACGGGTTATCAATTAGCTGACCTGCTCGTCACACCATTTCCGTATCGGCACCACGAGGCAGTGTTTGTACTGTTCAGGTAAACTCGGCAAAGGCGAGGTGGTGCGTCAGACGCAGTAGCCGTACCGCCCGGTGAGCCGACACGATCGCCGGGTGTACAATGGGCACAACGCGTAAGGTCACTGGAATTGATGCACGCATCCAGTAGGGGAGCACCACGGCTCTGGGCCTCCGGGTTCAAAATGAAAGATGCTATCTAAAAATAAAATCACACAACCGAATGGTTGAAGGAAGGAAATAATGATTGCACCATGGTGTGGGTCATCACCGTGAAAACATCTTACAGTATGAGGACGTTATTACTTTAAATCATAATCTTGCGAACGCAGTCGCTATATCACTGCAAACACACGTACAAATATACAGCCTTACGAGACCACCGATGCTAAAAACAGGTCCGTAAATGCTGATTTCCCAGCTCTATCCTAACCTCATCACCGTTGCTAGGCAACCAACTACCGAGTCACACTCCCGACGGAACTGCTGTTGATGGGCAACCAATCAGACAGTACGTCCCTGAACAGACCGCGTGCTAGAAGCCCACCATCGTATAGCACAACACCATCGAGCGCCGCCGGCATGCAGATCCTTGATCCAGGTAGGAAAACGCCCAGAATGCACTATGAATTCGCATGCATTTTTTTTCTTGCATGGATTGTCAGATGTCATGACAAATTTATCACTCGCAAGACCAAACCAGCCCTTGTAGGTTTGGGTGCAATATAACCCACTCGGGTTGACGCAACGTTAAAACCCCAATAATCAGCATCAGTCGTTGTGGGTTATGCCTTGATACAGAACATGCTGGAGAATGTCGCACATGTCGAGTCAGCGTTTGCCGCCTCGTCGTGACCACGCACTACATAATGTCTCAGAGACTAGGGTGGCGAAACTACCTTTATTTCATCCATATAAACCACGGTTACGAGCGGTTCAGAACACCCAACAGTACAGACCTCCCAACACTAGTTCACCACGCCTCGCTATTCTGCAACATCCTTCCACATGTCCATGTGTGCAGAGTCCATGATAGTGGGGTCAGGGTCTCCTGTCACAAACCTCAGCACAACCTCCCGCGTCAGCCCTCATGTTCCGAACCGTTCTCCAGAGTCAACCGTTTCCGTCACCCGTTTCCGAACCGAGTATCGTGTCCCTTACCTGGAGGACAGCACTCTGGTGTGGATTCCCGTGTGTCTGACTAAGCTGCCCTTCGTAGTAAACGCCGCGCCACATGTATCACATTTGTAAGGTCGCTCTCCGGTGTGGATTCTCATGTGCAAAACTAAGTGGGACCTGACAGTAAACGACCTGTCACATGTCCCACATTTGTAATGTCGCTCTTCTGTGTGGGTTCTCATGTGAATAACTAAGCTGGACTTGGCAGTAAACGATTTGTCACATGTCCCACATTTGTAATGTCGCTCTTCTGTGTGGGTTCTCATGTGAATAACTAAGCTGGACTTGGCAGTAAACGATTTGTCACATGTCTCACATTTGTAAGGTCGCTCTCCTGTGTGGGTTTGCATGTGAAAAACTAAGTTGGACTTGGCAGTAAACGATTTGTCACATGTCTCACATTTGTAAGGTCGCTCTCCTGTGTGGATTCGCATGTGAAAAACTAAGCTGGACTTGGCAGTAAACGATTTGCCACATGTATCACATATGTAAGGTCGCTCTCCGGTGTGGATTCTCATGTGCAAAACTAAGTAGGACCTGACAGTAAACGACCGTCCACATGTCTCACATATGTACGGTCGTTTTCCAGTGTGGATTCTTAGGTGTGCAACTAAGTTGGCCTTGGAAGTAAACGGCCTGTCACATGTATCACATTTGTACGGTCGCTCCCCGGCGTGGGTTCTCATGTGACCAACCAAGTAGTCCTTCCTATTAAACGACATGTCACATGTCTCACACTTGTAGTGTCTCTCTCCAGTGTGGGTTCTCATATGCTCAACCAAACTGGACCTGGCATGATACGTCCTGCCGCATGTGTCGCACCTGTCAGCTCTCTCCGGTGTGTTTTCTCAAGTGTTTAGTCAAGGTTCCCGATTGAGAAAACGCTCTGGGACATAATCTACACGCGTATGGCCGCTCCCCGGTGTGGGTTCTCGTATGCACAACCAAACTCGACCTGGTAGTAAACGTCCTGCCGCACGTGTCGCACCTGTCAGGTCTCTCTCTGGTGTGGATTCTCAAGTGTTTAGTCAAGGCTCCCGATTGAGTAAACGCTCTGGGGCATAATCTACACGTGTATGGCCGCTCCCCGGTGTGGGTTCTCGTATGTACAACCAAACTCGACCTGGTAGTAAACGTCCTGCCGCACGTGTCGCACCTGTCAGGTCTCTCTCTGGTGTGGATTCTCAAGTGTTTAGTCAAGGCTCCCGATTGAGTAAACGCTCTGGGGCATAATCTACACGTGTATGGCCGCTCCCCAGTGTGGGTTCTCGTATGTATAACCAAACTCGACCCGGTAGTAAACGTCCTGCCGCATGTGTCGCACCTGTAAGGTGTCTCTCCGGTGTGGATTCGCATATGCTGAGCCAAAGCACTCGAGTGAAGAAATGCTCTGGAGCACATGCTACACGTGTGTGGCCGCTTGCCGGTGTGTAAGCTCCTGTGTCTAGCCAAATCCCACCTGGCAATAAACGCTGCACCACACGTTTCACAGCTGTACGGCTTCTCTCTGGTCAGGGTTATCAGGGATCTCTCAGGGTTGACACTCTGATCACTGATTATCTGGTTTGAATGTCTGCCGCGACCGCCGCCACTATGAGCCTTTGCACCCGCGTGCACTCTGCGGTGTCGAAGCAGCCATCCACGTTTCTTGAACACCTTGCCACACACGTCACAGTCATACGAACTCGCTGTCGGCTGAGTCGAAGGTTGTCGCAAAGTAACGCTGGTGTGCACAGAGCACTGGTTGCTGTTGCTGTCGTTGGCGCTGTTAATACTGCACTGCGATGCAACTCCCGAGGTTGTCCGTTCACCTAGGGGACGGTCCTTCCCGCAGGCAGAATGAGACACAGTAGCACCTGAAACCGAAGACAGCGATTTATGAGCATGCTACGCTTTGACAGGACACAGGAAGCTTTGAGTTGGAGCAGCACAACGTACATCACATTATCTACATTGAATTAGCAAATACTATGCTTTCGAAGTGTCAAAGAGACAAGTCGTGTGGGTTATTTGGGCTGAGGGGCGCATCGACTGCGTTGGTCATACAGCGAGACAAGTCATGCAACGGACGATCGTTTTCTATCCTTTGAATGGATGTGCTAAGTATCTACATAACACTTGAACTACTTATCAATAGCATTGCTATGTCGGATAGTGTGGTACACGGGCCCCCAATTAGCTGACCTGCTTGTCACACCATTTCCGTATCGGCACCACGAGGCAGTGTTTGCACTGTTCAGGTAAACTCTCGGCAAAGGCGAGGTGGTGCATCAGACGCAGTAGGCGTACCGCCGGGTGAGCCGACACGATCGCCGGGTGTACAATGGGCACAACGCGCAATGCCACTGTAATTGATGCACACATCCAGTAGGGGAGCACCACGGCTCTGGGCCTCCGGGTTCAAAGTGAAAGATGCTATCTAAAAATAAAATCACACAACCGAATGGTTGAAGGAAGGAAATAATGATTGCACCATGGTGTGGGTCATCACCATAAAACATCTGACAGTATGAGGACGTTATTACCTTAAATCATACTCTTGCGAACGCGGTCGCTATATCACTACAAACACACACATATTCAGCCTTACGAGACCACCGATGCTAAAACAGGTCCGTAAATGTTGATTTCCCAGCTCTATCCTAACCCCATCACCGTAGCAAGGCAACCAACTACCGAGTCACACTCCCGACGGAACTGATGTTGCTGGGCAACCAGTCAGACAATGCGTCCCTTCAGACTGCGTGCTACAAGCCCACCATCGTATAGCACAACACCACCGAGCGCCGCCGACATGCAGATCCTTGATCCAGGTAGCAAAACGGCCAGAATGCACCATGAATTTGCATGCATTTTTTTACATCTTCTTCGATGAAAGTTACATATGTCGGTGTAATGGAGAGTCTTACATTAAACGCCAGTGACAGCTCGACTGCCAGTGATTCAGCATCACACTCCTTACCAGCCTACCGATGCCGACTTGCCTGTTAGTTATTTGGGTTTTGGGGCGCTTCAACCACCGTCTTACCTGTTTGGTAAGACATCGCGTCTCACCAGACACGCATTTCAAGACTCACCGATTATGGTCCTCAGCTGTTGTTCCAGTCTGGCCAACGCACTGACGTCTCTGAAAACGAGCACATATCCGTGGGTCACGGTCACAACACACGCGGATGATCTGTAGTGCAGTTAGCACGGGACGGCTGGCCGTTAAGCCACAGGGGCGAATCAGTTGCATCTGCTATACAGCGTTCACAACATCCTGACTTGAGTACGCAATTACGAACCCAGGTCAGTCGGGATGACTTAAGAAGCATCGAGATGTGAAAGCTATCATATCTCTCGAGTCACCAGAGGACCGTCTTAATTTTGCAATGAATAGAACAGCTAGGCATTGAGGAGGATCTATAGTACAGTTCCGATGTGACTTCTAGCCGAAATCAAAAGTTCTCTGGATGTTCACCTACTGAGGGTGGGAGGGATGGCTCAGAAACTACCCTTTAATACCAGCAGGACAGCTGGTAGGGAAGATTTCCTTCTACTTCCGAGCTTAACATTGCTTGTCCACGAGCGCATGTCCAGTGGTTGGCTAATTTGGGCTGGGATGTCGGAAGAGAACTGGTGTCGGCACTCCAACCCTGGCTAGCAGAACTGGGAAGACACACACAGAGACCCAGATAGTAGAACGCTGGCCGCTGCTCTAATCCCAGGGATATCTGGACAGCTGTCCGGAACACCAGCCTCAATAGGGGAAAATGGGGGTAGGACCCAATCACACCCACGGCATTAGATACGGTTAAAAAACAACCGTTTGCAAAACCGTCACTTGGCATCCGCTTTGCAGGACCCACGCGGCTCCTACAATGGACGAATGCAAATGGAGCATAACTAGAAAAAGGAACGGACCAACAGGCCGGCACAAAGCTTGCACGTCCGTAGTCGGCGTCGCGCCACAAAAAGAAGCCGAGACCAAAGAACGCTGCATACCTGGGTGACGCACTAGGTGTGGAGCCGGGGATGTCGTCTGGCGGATATATCGGACAAGAGGAGGCGAGAGCTTCAATGTAATCCACATTTAAAATCTGGTAAATGTGAGTATATCTCCGAACCAAGCCCACAACATTGGGCATAGTTAAACAAGCAACAGCTTGCAAGACCGATGTACGGATTAATATTTGCGCGACCCATGTTGCTCCTCAATTGATGAATGCTAATAGAATACAACTGGAGGCACCACACACGGAAGAAGAAGCGGCCACACCGCTTCTATGTCCCTCGTCGGCATAGCACATCAACATGAAAATCACAAACCAAAGAAGACTGCTTACTCGCGTGTAGCTTCAGGTGAGAAGCCAGGGAAGTCGTGCGGCGGAGATGGCGGGCCAATGGAGGCGAAGTCATCCATCGGCCCACCCACCGGCGCCAGCAGATCGGTTTCCACGGCGACAGAGGCCGGCTCATCCTGTATGTAAAGAAGGGTTGTCGGGACCATGCAGAGTGGTCGCGGTCATCGGTCGGAACCCACCACCGACCGAGCATCGGTCGGAACCCACCAACGGTACTTAATGGCGGTTGCAATTTTAATTTCACGTATTCGTATCTTGTATTGCATCCTGAACGGCAACCAAGCTGGTGGTACGAATGTGCAAGCAGCACACCTCGTAGATCTCCCGAGTAAGGAACTGCGCACTACCCCGACTACGAGCAGTATCTTCTCCATCCAAGGAACATCTGCAATGACACTCACTTCCGGAACACAAAGATAGCACACCTGCCACACGTTATACGTCAACAGTCATCCATCGGCTGACCGAACATTCGTGTGCGCTTCTCTTGAAGGAGATATGGCGGGGAAGACCGTTCCCAAAAAAACAACACGCATGTGACAAAATGATCCATGCAGATAATACACATCTTGAGGCACACACGAGGAGCAGACTTCATCAACAAGTGGAAACAATTCATGTGAATATTCCGCTTGAGCCATGAACATGAATGTTCGTAAATCACCATCCAGCGTTGCTCTGATGGCGTTTGAAAACCACATGTGAGCTTCATGGGTATCAGCTCACCATTTCATCGTCGCAGTGATTGATGTCCAGACATAGGTGTTGAAAGGTGGACCATGTACATCCTGGCCGGGTCGTTGCGTCCCCATCGCCATCTGTTGCGGTAGCATCAAACTCCAACTTAACAGTAGGCCACACAGATGGCAGCAGCAATGGATCCATTTCCATGGTTAGCTTGTACGATATGGATGTCACTGGAGACAGAGGAAGTTGCCAGTTAGTCAGATTTTGTGGGGATGGACAGCCAGGCTAAGCCATTGCTCACGGCCTAATCGTGTATTACTTGGAAATGAGTTCATCATTGTTCAGTGTTCACAGCTTCTTCAAGAGGACATTACATACAATAGCACTAGCCATGCAGGTGGAGAAGCCGGCAAGATTATTTGTTTACGTGTATGTGTCCTTACCACTGAAATGCTATCCTCGACATCAGGCTACGTACACTAAGTGATCCGTGATGTAAACTAACATCGCTCAGTTTCCGAACCTGGCACAAGTCATGGTAGTAGAACTCTTGACCTATGCTCATTTTGACCTGTGCTTCTTGACCTTGACCTATGCTCAGATTACAACTGAACAAGCAAATGAGGTAGGAATCATGCTACATATTGCGATGGCGTGTCTTTGTCAACAGTAGTTGACAACAGTCGTTGTCTTTGTCTTAATAAACAAACGCGGTCGAGATATACAGCTTAATTTTCGCATCATGTATGCCTTTCAGTTATAATTAGCTTACGCCCAAGAGTTCTAGTAGCAATATTATAAACAGTGCAAAGCATAGTGCTACATAATCTTCAACTCAGCACAGGTCTGGTGGTCTTTCACCCCAGATGACTTCCTACAGGGGACTTTAGCAACAGATAAGAAAAGTCACACTGCATGACCCTGTCCCCATGTGTGGGAGGGAGACAGCAATACGAGACCATGCCGCCATATCACGGAGAGCATATGCTACACCCCCAGCAAGATAGAGGACGATCCGGTAGAAAATGAAAGATTTTGAAATCGGACCGCTTCAAAATTAAAATCAGTATAGGGAGAACCATCTTAATAGGCTCAGACACCCATCACACGTTTACGTGGCACATTGTTGATAGATTCAATGGAAAAATATTATATGTTATGGGACAATTAAAAGTATAACCACAAGCATATCCAGAATTGTTTGAAAAATAGGATGGCGATTCGTCCACAAGCGACGTCAATGCCAACCCAGGCGCACGGGGCGAGTGAAACAGGTGGCACTTGGCAGAAAATTATCCCAGTGGCAAAGAAAATAAAGATAAACGTCAAATAATTGAAGAATGTTCAATGAACGTTGGCATATTATACTCAACATTACATGTGAAGCAATTATGAATGCTGGGATATTACCCAGATAAACATGCATTAGAAGTGACTAGGAAATCGTTTCATCAACACTATTTTTTTCTGGTGTATTCTGAGAGGCAGGGATGGTCAAATGGTTAAGGTGTTGACCTCTGGGTACCAAAGGTACCTGGTTCAAACACTCGCACTGCTCGGGACATTTCCCAATCCTGCAGACCACTGGCGAAATAGGGTGGGTGGGACCATTAGTCATGAATGTGCATAAAGTGTGTGGTGAATCACCCAATAAACAAACTAATAAACCAGTGTATTCTGATTTTGTCTTCTTCAAAATGGGAAGTATAAAGTTTGTGGGAAACTACAGGCCAGTCAGTTTGACCTCAATAGTTTGCAAGGTACTAGAAAAACTTGTGAAACAGAATATTCACTCATTTAGATAGGCACAACCTTCTGAGGGATACCCAACATGGATTTGCGATCTCGAAGATCTTGTTTAACTAGCCTATTGAAGTTTATGGAGTATGTAACTAAAGAAGTAGACAATCAAAATAGGATGGATGTAGTGTACTTGGACTTTAGCAAAGCTTTTGATAAAGTTGCACATGGGCATCTAATTCAGCAACTAGAACAGCATGGTATTGATGGTAAGGTTCTAGGTTGGATTGAAGCATGGTTAAGGGGAAGGAAACAAAGGGTAGTGTTAAAGGGGTGTAAATCTGAATGGAAGAATGTTCTGAGTGGAGTGCCACAGGGCTCTGTTCTAATGTCACTTCTCTTTGTCACCTTTGTGAATAACATTGAGGTAGGGCTGAGGAATAGGGTGTTAAAATTTGCAGATGACATCAATTTGGGGTGAGTGTATGTACAATTATAGTACCTTTTCAGATAGGCTTAACCCAGATTGGCCCCTGTGGCTCTTATTAAGCCTTAACACTTTGTGACTTTATCAAATTGGTAGGTGAGGCTAACAGTAGTGAGCAATCTAATAATATTCAATTAGACTTGAGGAACTAAAAAAGTGGGCTGATCAATGCCAGATGTCTTTCAACTATGAAAAATGAAATGTTATGCATCTTGGGTCTGGAGGTAAAACTTTTAGATATACAATGGGAGGTATGGAATTGGATGTTATTGAAGAGGAAAAAGATTTAGGTGTGTTAGTTTCAAATGATCTTAAAGTAGAAAAAACAATGTGTCTCAGCTAGGAACAGGGCAATCAGAATGCTGGGAATCATTAATAAGAGTGTGAGGTATAAGAGCAAAGATGTGATGAAAATGCTGTACTCTGCCTATGTGCAACCCCACTTAGAATATTCTGTGCAGGCATGGAGCCCCTACTTAGAAAAAGATATATATGTGCTAGAAAGAGTACAGCGCAAAGCTACTAGCCTCGTCAGTGGACTGGGTAACCTAGATTATGGGGAAAGACTTATGGCATTAGATATGTACTCACTCAAGTATAGGAGATTAAGGGGTGATATGATTGAAATGTACAAAATTATTAAAGGGCTAGATCAGGTCAATCTGAATGACACCCTACTATTTAGACTAGTCAGGGTCATTAATTCAAGTCAGACAAATCAAGGTGTAAGACAGTTAAGTGACAACAGGTCTTCACTCAAAGGATTGTTGATCAGTGTAATAGTATGCCTGCTTATGCTGTCAGGAGTCACTGATTGAATGAATTTATAAATAGGGTGGACAACTATTTTAGGTTGAAAAATCTTGTTTTTGAGTTCTAAGGGTTGTGGATGGGGAAATATCTCTGCTAAGTGGGTGTACACTGTACAGGCTCATTTAGGTGGGCATGGATGGAGTCTGAAAATTGTTGGTAGGGCACTCACAAGCAGAGTGGGAAACTTACTTTCCGGGTTGGGAGTCGGAGTGCAAACCGGTATCTTCCGGAGTACATTTTCATACATTATTTTGTATGCATGGAATCTGTTTACCAGTAACCGACCAGAAAAACCTAACTCAGACCTACATAATATGCATAAGTAATATCATTCTCATTTTTGGTCAGATGAAATGTCAAAACATAGGAACAAGGAAGTGAACAATGGATGGCACTGCCCGGCAGTGACTCGTAATAATCAGCAGTTTCGTTTTTCATAACTCACAGGAGCAATGCACTTTCCTTTCACTTTTGGCTCAGTACAAGGCTAGCCATATGAAAAACAAACAAAAATACTTCACACTTCACCCTCAGCTCAGAGCGCATACCTACCTACGCAACCAATTTCCCACGTAATACGAACGCAACTCCGCTACCGCACACGCCACAGTTGGATGTGATCAAAGCAAAGGATCAGTCGAGGTCTTCTGTTTACAGTATGACACTATTAACCACGTGTTCAAAGTTGCTAATGGTTATGACGTCATATAAAAATTACCTTACATTGATTGGTTGACGGACAGATTTCGTAACAGAAAACGCTAACGCAGCCAATTCTGATCGGTGCCCTCCGGGCCTCCGGAGAACGTCTCTTAAAACTGTCAAACTTTCCCACTATAGGGTGGCAGAAACACAGCTTTTCCGAGCCGCGGCTCCAAAGCCGGAGAACAGTGTACTCAGTGCGCATGCGCATCTTTTTGCAAGTTGTAGTCGGCGTGTTGTTGTCGGCAATTGGGGTCGAGATTTGAGGAAATTGAGGTTCAGCAATCGGTAGTTGAGAGCTGACTGCTACAAAAAAGTGGTTAGAGTGGTGACCGTAAGTGGAATAACCAGCATTTTTTGGGTGTTGGTTTTTATTCATATCTTTGTTCCCACATTTCAATTTGTGTCGGAGTACATGTGAAGCCCATCCTATCCAGTATGAACCCGGAGTGCAAAAATGTTTTCAGAGATAAAATCTCTTAAGTGCCTTAATTCCCACCCTGCTCACAAGTCACATTTGTTACATGAGATCAAGTGAATAGGGCTTGATAGGTAAGATGTAATGACATTGATGAGTGGTAAGATGAGTGGTATATCAAGATCAAGGTAAAATGTGACTTTTGGGATTTTTTTATTTTCATATGGGGTATTTGAACGTGGAAATGATGATGCGACTACTCATTTTCTCTGCAAGTGATTACTTTTCAGTTGGCAAAGAAATACACTAGCAAAATCTTCATTCTACAAATATAGCATATTGCATATACTGGTTTTCCAGTTAGGTTAGGTTAGGTTAGGTTATGTTTTGTTATGTTATGTTAGGCTAGGTTAGGTTATGTTAGGCTAGGTTAGGTTATGTTAGGCTAGGCTAGGTTAGGTTAGGTTAGGTTAGGTTAGATTATATTATGCTATGATACATTTTACATATTATGCTGAAAATGAGTGACTGCATTGTCTTCATCATGTCAGAAAGCATACCATTAGAAAAAAAAATTACAAATCACATTTTACCTTGATCTTGATATTTACCCTTAGGGTATGACTTAAAAGTAATCATTTGCTGTGAAAATGAGTGACTGCATCATCTTCATCATGTCAGAAAGCATACAATTACAAAAAAAAAATCACATTTTACCTTCATCTTGATATTTACCTAAATATTGCCTTCAAACAAGAAATTCCCAGAAATAAAAAAGTACCTTAAGCTGCAGGTTTGCCAATTATGGGTCCAAATCAGCATGATGGATGTACTCACCAAGGAATATGAATTAATGCACCTGTCTTTGCTTCTGTACCCAAAAGCCATACCTTTATTACAGGTCCAAACATCTGCAAAACGTAAGGTAAAATTTCCTTGTAGTTCCTTCCCACTGCTTACCTTAAATTAGGGGTAAATTTGTGCTTCGATGTGTTTTATGAGTTCTTGGAATTTATACTTCTGATCCAGGCCCTTGTCATCCCCATGCCTTCCTGCGTGTCGCCTCGAATGGTACAAATGACGTCATCTGGGGTACACCTTTAGGGCCGTTTTAATGGTTTGGTGTATATTAAAATCAAAATATTTTCAATTCAACTCACTTTCTAAATCGTCTAATATCGCGTCTGTGCTTTTATAATCTTGTTCAGCTGTTATTTTATAAGTTTCAGTTAGGCTGCGAATTAGACGACCACCATCACGAAACGCAGCGTTTTAAGGGCACACTTTTTCTCAAATTCTTAGATGACGCGGTTGATTTATAAATGGCGCAGTTGTTTACATTGCTCTCTTGCAAGTTCTATGCTTCATTTCGCACCTTGTGTTCGCTGTCCCCGCGTTTAGTTGAATTTGTTTTATTGTGTTGCGTTGTGGTGTATCTTGTGTGTAGTTGCACAGTTAGCTCTAGATTTTGCTGTCGTTAATTAGTGATAGAAATTGAGATGTGTTCCGTATTAGGTATCTAATATGTTGATGCCGCTTATCCTGTGGATTTGCAGTTTCAGGTAATTTCTGATTTCATGGAATGTCTTTTTCTAGCGCAATGCTTGTGAATGCGCTGAACATGATGTGAACACTTATTTCCTCTGCAAATGCATACTTTTCAGTTGGGAGGCAGCATACCATGCAAATATTGGCTTGGAGTTGGGTAATATAGCATAAAAGGTAATGTACCAAATGAAGAAAAAAATGATGTAGCATAACCTAAACTGACCTAGCTTAGCCATCTATGCAAGAAAGCAATTTATTTTTGTTAAAATGGAAAGTTTCCGAGCATAAAAAAAAAATTTCAAATTAAAAAAACCTAACCTTACCTAACCTATCCTGAACTGTTTTTGAAGAAAACTCAATTAAAAGAAAAATCACCCACACCCCCAATTTTTTTCTACCTTCCCACAAAACCCTCACCTAGCTGAAATTAGCTAAACATAACTCCCTTGTATGCTTCATGGAGGTATAATGTGTGTAAAACATGTTCAGTGGTTACCTTAAACTGTAATAATATATCCTACATATTGTACTTATCCTACATATTGTGATTGAGATAGCGAAGGTGGCCTAAAATTCAGTGTCAGTATCCTATGGTTTATTTTTCAAACATCTGAAAGAAACATCTGGAAAGAAGAGAGTTTTCAATCAACATGCTTGGGGGACGAGTGGTCTAGGTTAAGATGCTCGTCTCACAATCGAAAGGTTGTGGGTTCGAGTCTCACCTGTCGCTACTCTTCGCCCACGACCAATCGGCGTGAGAGATTGGCGACGCTATATGACTCAACGGTCGACGTGTCCTAAAAACCAATAACCAACCAATCAACATGCTTGAGTTTCCAAGAGATGGAAATATATGCAAGACTTAGTTGACAAAGTGAAAAGGAGCTGATAGAGTTCATCCAACCAACTCATTAATTTGGTCCAACCACTTTACCTCTGATGATTATGATCGTGGCTATCTGATGCAGCTGAAGCTGATGCTGCAATGGCAACACCTGCCTCTTCCGAAACCTGGTGCCATTCCATGAATTAATCTGCCTACCAAATTTGTATGGTATGCAGTGTTGAATCATGCATATCTGTTGTGCTTGCTGTATTTTTGAGAATCTTATCCTTGTATAGCTAAATGAAGAACCAGTTCAACTAGTTTGATGCCACTTCAATTCACATGAATATAGCACGACCACCATCAGTAAACTGGAACTGGAGCGTGACGGCCTTGCTGTCGTTGCCGGCTTCGTCGCCTACAAAATGTCATGCATGCCCGTCCTGGCGGCACTGGGCACTGCTTTCGTGTCACCCGATCCTGCCGTATTGTTAGCGTGTTTGCTGTTGCGACTGCTGTTGCGACCATTGACGGGTTGGCGGCGATCCCTGTACCAGCCCGTCCTGGCGGCACTTGACAATGCTCTCGTATAGCCCGGTCCCGCTGTCCTGTTGGCGTGTTTTGCTGCTGCCGCTGTGACCAGGGCCAGACTAGCGGCGCTCCCTATGCTTGCCCGTTCTGGCTGCACTTGGCACTGCTCTTGGCTCTGGCAGTGCTATGTGGCAGGTGTGGTGTATGCCACTTCATTGTTGCTTGTATCTATCATTTGGCCTATGATCATTGATTGGAAATAACGACATGCAAAGTCCCCTTGCTCCACGAACTTTGAATGCGATCCTTCATTCACGCTCTAAACCGGAACTAACACAGAAGCCGACTAGGTCGACTACGCCGACTCGTAGGAGCGTTTTGGAGTGATCTAGATCTAGTCCTGAACGCATTGCTTGGGAATGCCACCAATACATGCCTGGCCGCTTTTGGAGCCCCATGTTTTCAGTCCGTCCGTACTAGAGTCGGTACTAGAGTGTAGTCTCCTAACTAGAGTGAAATTTTACTTACTTTTGGGAGGCGTCAGCCCCCTTTAAGACTGACGTGAGCCCACCTTCCCCCAATCATTTCATATTTTAACATGTGGCGATAATGGGGCCTCTCGACTGAAGGTCTTCCTGTTACCTTCAGGTATTGCGTCCCGCAAGTCATTTTCTGAAAGTTCCACCCCCGTTGCTGAGCTGGCACGAGGGCTTACAGATGTCCCCATAAAAAGGAATGTCTGCCTCTCACGTGCTTCCTATGGTACTATCGATCTGATTTCAAAAACACAATTGTCACCTTCCTAGACATCTAAATCAGGGGCGTTGCCGCATATAGAGGGGGATGAAAAGATGTTTCGGTTAATTACTTTTGCCATGCAACACCACAAGCACAATGTTAAATTTGCTACAGATTGGGGCGTAGACCCCACCGTTTCTTAACACTCTTAGTTGAGCTTTCGGTCCCAGAGTTCCTCACCTCTTACCTATCTAAGCAGGCAGGTTACTTGCTCCTACCCCACAATGTCGCACAATCCCTTAACTGTAAATCGATGTAAACTTTTGTGTGAAACATGTCCCAATGTAACTTGAAAGTGAACTTGCCCACAATTTCCTCTGACGATACAATGCACTCCACAGCTTTCGTTCAGCGAAGGCCGTCTACCCTGCGCTTCTTATGAAACGAAAGTGCCATATATGGCGATATCTGTCAGAGGCCTGCCTCATTCATACGTATTTCAGATTGCTGGAACAGCCAATTCAAATTGAATGTGTAAATCTGAACTTCAATGTTTTGTGATCATCCCAGATTAATAAACTTCTACTAGACCCGCCCAAGCCCCGTCAACCACTCCTGAACTCACGGCAAGTACACTGGCGATGCTAGCACGGTCACCACATTTGACTCACGAGCGCACTATTTGTGTTTGATATTTGTAAACCCGGCAGGATCCGGTTGTGAGCTCCGAACGCCGGACGGAAAATTTTCCGTCCTCGCGGAAATTATTATCCGAGCTGCAAACGCACTCCTAACCTAACCGGAAAACCAGAATCGTCGGAAACAAATTTTTCGGTCATGACGTCATCAAATATTTTTGTTTTTTAATACGGTATCGCAAGGAATTTCCCGCCCTTATCGACGATTGCTCGCGCGGCGTGTTGCGAGTATTCATTCTGGGAGATAATATGGAATTAAGGCAGAAACATAATGTTTTCGATGTCAAAGAGTATTAAATCGAGTGCATGAAGTGTTGAATATCTTCTTTATCACGTCTGTGACACACCAGGTACGGATAATTATACGCGATGTGCTATATTTGCACAGTGAAGATTATGATCGTGTATTTGTTTGCCAACTGAAAAGTAATCATTTGCGGAGAAAATGAGTCGTCGCATCGTCATTTTTACGTTAAAATACCATGTATTCAACAACAAAAAATCAACAAAATCGCATTTTACCGAGTTCTGGATATTTACCACCAAACCTAACCCATTTGTTTGCTTTATTGAGGCAAGGCAATATTGAGTTACACACACTTTGCCTCCATAATGCAAGCAAATGCAGTAGGTTTGGTTAGGTTAGGATAGTTTTAGCATTTGTAAGTTTGACATTTTTTCTTCAAAACTTCAAACCAATTTTGGAAATTTTTTTATTTGAAAGCATGTTCTGCTAGTATTGGTCAGGTTGTATTAAGTTTCTTTTCTAATTTTGAAAATGTAAACAAGATGCATCATTTGAAGTTTTTCAACTTTAAATTTCTGATCTGCAGTGACACACGTGCGCGAGTCAGCGGCACATCCTCACACGCAGTGGTGCTGACCGGGCGGCTCCGGCCCCAGGCAGCCGGGCGGCGGCCGTGCAGCGGCCGTGCAGCAGCTCGTGGCGCCGCTTGGTGTTGATGTTTATGAAGACGCGGCGCACGCCGTCTGGCCGCGGTGGACGGCGCGGTGGTGGCGCAGCGAGCCGGGCGTGTACCGCCGGCCGCACACGTCGCACGCCACCAGCCGAGGCCGGCCACACTCGGCTGTGACGGCCAACCGGTCATCTGCAGCAGACGCGACCGTCACACGCCGCACACCTGGCGTCACACACGTGACGTGGCGCGCCACTCAGCGCAAGTCCCGCCATTCCCATGCATTCCCCGCCATATCCCATGTGCTTGCCAGTGACGGAGAGAGAGAGCTGCTGCGCAGGTTGAATATCTGGCGCTTCGCACCAAATATTCAACGGCATGCCGGTGGGAAGGCAGGCATTTCCAGCGTGACAACAATACAAGATGTAACGAGGATCAAGTTGGTTGTCTCTGCCTACACCCGGACTGAAAACATCGACAAAACCATGCGTTTTATTGATCTTCAGGTAGGAGCGTCATTTCCGCATGTACATCACTGTACACCGCATGTCGTTGGGGCATCAATATAGCTGTGGTTCAGCTGAGCGTCTGGCATGCCAAAGGTACATGGTTCGATGCCCCGCGGTGCCCGCCCTTCCTGCCAGGGTGAGAGGCATGCGGCACCATCATATAGCCTTAGCTGCTTAGTGCGTCAAGCCACAAACAACCACCGTTCGCTCGGTAGCTGCACGAAGTGGTGGTGTTGGCTGTTAGCTGATTGATTGATGATTTGGGCTAACCAAGGGCTTATGCGATTAAGGGCTCATTAACTGCTTCACATCCTGCTCCACCATTAACTGCTCCTCCACTGGTCATCCAAGAAGAACATTGGGTTCTTTTACGACGCATTCAACCGCTAGGTCATATGGCGTCGCCAACCTCTCACGCCGATTGGTCGCCGGTGGACTCGGTAAATGCCGCCGGCTGTGAGATTCGAACCCACAATCTTGCGATCAAGTTCCGACGCTCTACCAACTGAGCTACCGCGGCCCCGTCCACTGGTCATCCAGCGCCAAGTTATTTGGGCTTTAGGGCGCTTTGATCAGAATTGATCATTCGCGGACATGATCAATTTATCATTCGCCCAGTTGACCACCACTTGGAAATTGCCCACAATGTGTTATAGTGCATTATTTCTTGCCGGCAGGAACATTTGATAAGTGTTCGTAAGCTGTGATGAATAGCAACCAAAGGTATCAAAATTAGCGCCGAAACCGAACAAACTCGGAAGCCATCAAAACGTTCTTAGACAACCTTGGGGTGATGCTGGCATGCCGTGAGAGACAATACATCTGCGCATCCATTATTTTCTGACGTTGCACGTTCCGGCAGCTCAGTCGGCAGAGAGCCGCCCCTCTGCCTTCCTCCGTGTCTGAGTGCCGGCCCTCTGTCTCCCTCCCTGGCTCCGAGTTTCAGCTGGCTTTCCCTGGCTCCGAGTGCTGGCAACACAGCACTCGGTTGTTCATGACGACGTGTTTTTGGCTTTCGCCTGACAGTCAGCTGGGGAGATCAGGGTCGGCCGCCCGTTCAGGTTAGGGTCAGCCGCCCGTTCAGGTCAGGGTCAGTCGCCCGTTCAGGTCAGGGTCAGTCGCCCGTTCAGGTCCAGTCGCCAGTTCAGGACAGGGTCAGACGCCCGTTCAGGTCAGGGTCGGCCGCCCGTTCAGGTCAGGTTAGGCCGCCCGTTCAGGTCGGGGTCAGTCGCCCGTTCAGGACAGGGTCAGTCGCCTGTTCAGGTCAGGGTCAGTCGCCCGTTCAAGTCAGGGTCAGCCGCCAGTTCAGGTCAGGGTCAGTCGCCCGTTCAGGGCAGGGTCGGCTGCCCGTTCAAGTCAGGTTCGGCCGTCCGTTCAGGTCAGGTTCGGCCGCCCGTTCAGGTCAGGGTCAGTCGCCCGTTCAGGTCAGGGTCAGTCGCCCGTTCAGGACAGGGTCAGTCGCCCGTTCAGGTCAGGGTCAGTCGCCCGTTCAGGTCAGGGTCAGCCGCCCGTTCAGGTCAGGGTCAGCCGCCCGTTCAGGTCAGGGTCAGTCGCCCGTTCAGGTCAGGATCAGTCGCCCGTTCAGGACAGGGCCAGTCGCCCGTTCAGGTCAGGGTCAGTCGCCCGTTCAGGTCAGGGTCGGCCGCCCCTTCAGGTCAGGGTCGGCCGCCCGTTCAGGTCAGGGTCGGCCGCCCGTTCAGGTTAGGGTCAGCCGCCCGTTCACGTCAGGGTCGGCCGCCCGTTCAGGTCAGGGTCAGTCGCCCGTTCAGGTCAGTGTCGGTCGCCCGTTCAGGTCAGGATCGGCCGCCCGTTCAAGTCAGGGTCTGCCGTCCATTCAGGACAGGGAACTCGGACAGGAACCTGGAAGCGGAGGCGCCCGGCGCTAGCCGTCGCTCCACCGAGCGTCCGCTTTGACACGAGGTATCAAACAAGGGGCGTGAAGGGATGCACTGGTGACCCCGGAGGGAAATGCAGAGAGTTCGTTCCCCAGCTGATTATAATATAACATCGCAGAGGCTAACAAGCATGAAGAGCGTTCCGGACATGGTCCCGTCCACCTGATGACCCAGCTTTGACGTTCCTGCAGCATTGGTAACTGAACACACGCCGGTGGGCTTTGGGCTTTGAGCTCTGGGCTTTGGGCTCAGGGTGCTCGACCGTGACGTTCCCTTGGCGCCATTGTGCTCGTGTTGTGAATTCACGATACCACATACATTTGGAAGCCAAAGTGGGGTATGACTTCTGAAGATCGCCCCTAAATGCTGGTCAGCACAGTCCTGGTATGTCATTATGGTTTTTTTGCAGACAGAATCTACACCTTGCATGAAGATGTGTCTTCGAGGCGTACATGTATTTCCGGAACACCCGAACACCAGCAATTGCGTGTTTGGAGGATCACACTGCGATGCAGTAGCGGCATACATGAACCCATCATCCAGGTTCAGACGTGCATCGGCTGCATGATGGACGATCACCAAGGCCGATAGCTCAGCTTGGCAGATGGTGATCCAAAACCAACGCCTGTCTTGCTCAATTGTCACAACGAAAAATGTGAAAAATACACTACGTTGCCTCATCAATACACGGCATGCACTTTCTTCACAAGTGTCGAAAGACTCCTTCTCTTGAACGAGTTACCGAAATGCGAAACAACCGCACGCCACTCCGCAATCGATCCGATCCGTTGTTCGTAGTTAACGGGGACGGCGAACTACACACAACATGGTATGCCGGAAGTACACCGATGACAACCAATGCGTCCAGAACGGGCGTCGGCAGCGGCAGAGCCGGTCGTTTCCTTGGTGTACGCAGTACAAAACTCGACGGCACTGCCGCATCAACGACGCAATCGAACCGGTGGCCAGCAATTCTTTGTTCTGTTTATTCCACAACAACAAGGAGAATTCGGAGTGAAAAATGAAGTGAAATCAATGTTAAACTTGTGTGCTATCAATTGGATTTGCGTTGAGATTCATTGGTAGAATGACGCTAGACCAGATTGCAGTGTGACGGGACAGTATGCTACAAACAGATGGTGCAAAAGGGCGGAGCGAAGGCAAGCAAAACAACGACAACTTAATCACGATGAAAGTATTCAGGTCGCCAGGCGGCTGTCTCATTCCGTGTGTGTGTGTGTGTGTGAGTTTGGCCAGTCTGCCACCGTGTGGTGATGTCGGCTGTCTCCGGTAGTGTGTAGATGAATGTGGTGGTGGGTTATGGTTCATGGAACGACGTAGTCGGGGGTACAAGTAATAGGATAGGTAAGGTTGACTTGATGTAAGGTGCCGAAGTTAGGTAGTTTGAAGATGACAGAGTAGAGCTGGGTAGAGGTGTGATGGGCTGTCTTGAAGTTGAGGTTGTAGGTTGTTCAGATGCTGAAGAAGGCGCAGTAGTGAAGAATGACGAGAAGAGAAGCCAGTCCGGACGGTGCTGCTTGGGGTATGGGGTGCAGAGGGGGGGGGTCATCGCCGTTTGGAGTGAACATTTCAAGAAAACATATAGGCACTTAGGGGATCATTGATTTGTTTGTCCTATATATGTATGTATGTGTACACATATATCTTTTTTTCTCTTTTTTTGTTTTTGTTGTTTGCTTGTTTTTAGTTGTTTTTTTTTGTTTCTGTTTTTGTTTTTGTTTTTGTTTGTTTTCCATGTCTCTTTTTGTTCCTTTTTTCCCCTTCACAGTTGTTCCAATATGCGTGTTGATGAAAGGAAGTGGAAGATATGTTCGTGTAATGCTGGGTGTTCATCGTTGAGAAGCGTGGTGAGGTTTAGTGGGAGGTTGTTTGTGGTGCAGTAGTTTGTGGTGTGTTGTCTTTGGTTGTTGTACTTGGTGCAGTATATGAGAATGTGTTTGATTGTAAGTGTTCGGCGACATGTTGTGCATTGAGGTCGTGGTTGGTTTAGACTGAGGTAGGAGTGTGTGAGTGCTGTGTGTCCGATGCGAAGTCTTGTCAGTATCCTTTCTTTGAGTCTGGTGTTCTGATTGATGGTGTGCCAATGTTCGTGTTTTGGATGTATATCGTGCAGTTGTGTTCTTGCTCTGTCCCATGTTTGTTGAATGTGTTTGTTGATTGCCTGGTGTATTGTGGGGTAGTAGTCGGATTGTGAGAGTGGGCAGTTTGTGGTTTGTTGTAGTGTTGTGGCTATGTTTCCTTCGGCGTCTGCATGTTCCGTTGCCTTGTATGTTTGTGTGGCTTGGTATCCAAAGGAGGAGTGGTTGTTGTCGAATGTTTAGTTTGTTATGTATGTGCAGTATTTTGGGGCTGAGGGGGTGTTTGGAAGTGGTGTAGGGTGTTATGCTTTGTATTGCTAATTTTGTGTCTGTGGCTATGATGTTGTGTTCGATGTTTGTGTTGTAGATGGAACAATAGGCCGGATATATTGCATATAGTTCTGATGTGTATGTGGATGTTGTGTCCGGCAGACGGGCACGGAAGATGACCCCGGGCGATGCTTGTCTGGTATACAGCACCGCCGCTGAGCCCGTCTGTTGTGTGTGTGATTTGGAGCCGTCGGTGTAGATGATGTTGTAGTTTGCGTATTGTGATATGAATTGCAGGAAAAGTTGTTGTATTTCTGCATCTGTGTATGTACGTTTTGGTTTGTCTATTAGGAAGTGTGTTGTGGGGGTTTGGTGTTTCCACCATGCTTTAGGTGGTGGGAGTGGTTTTGAGGTGGGGAGTGCGAGGTGTAAGTTTTTTGCGTGTTGTTGAATGCGGCATCCTATTGTAGTTTTGAATGGTATTTTTTCATGAGTTGGTGCCTGCGTTTGGAGCGGATTTTTAGTGCCTGAGTGCATGGGTGTTGTCTTATGAGTTGCGTTTTGTAGTAGTATCTGAGTAATGCTTCTGTGCGTCTGTGTTGTAATTCTGGTATGTGGTTGTATATGTGAAGAGCCAGGGAAGGTGAGATTGTGTATGCTCCTGTAGCTATCTTTAGGCATTGGTATTGAAGTGAGTCTAGGAGTTTGAGGTTTGTTTTGGCTGCGTTTTCGAAAAGTGTGGATCCGTATTCCATGATTGGTCGAATGATAGATTTGTATAAGGTCAGTAATGAATTTCGATCTGATCCCCAATCTGTGCCGGATAGTGCTCGTAAGATGTTTATCCTTTTGGATGCGCGTTTTTGGATGCTTAGTATGTGTGGTTTGAAGGAGAGTCGTGGATCTAAAGTGATGCGTAGGAATTTCGCTGCGGTAACAAATGGTATGGGAGTGTTGTCTAGTTTCAGTGGGTGTAAATCTGTGTGTCGCTTATAGCTAAAAACCATGCATTTGGATTTGTGTGGTGCAATGTGTAGTGTAGGTTTAGTAAGGCCGGAAGGGGGTGGGAGCCGGCAGGGGTCGCGTGCCGGGGGATTAGGGATGACCGGCCGGGGTCCATGTCCTGCCCGGCCCGCAATATATGAAATAGCCTTGGCCCGGCCCGCAGCATTTGCCATGTGCGTGTTGTGAGTTGCGCGTGTTGGGTGTGTCTGTCTGCGTCGATTCCAAATTGTGATCCTTATCGGATTCCTTGCCACGTCTCCCGTGCGTCATTGAGCGACGGGAGAAGGTCCTAACGGTGGAGGCAGCCCTACAGATGATTGAAACTGGCAGCTTCGCGGACAGTGACGTTGACTCTGTGGACATTGTGGCATTGCCACCACCGGTTGTGGACAAACTAACAGACGACGATGAAGGGGAAGATGACATCGTCATTGGCGGGGACGTGGCGTTGCAGGACGTGTCCGGATACGTGGAAGCCCATGTCCGTTCGGAGGAAAGCAAAGCAAATAACCAACCGGCACGCCAAAGCAAGCGGCCCAGGGTTATATCAAGCGATCGCCATTGGCTCAAGAAGCTACCTGAACACACTGGGCTTCCAGCATCAACAGACGGAGCGAACGGCGCTTACAGGCGCTGAGGAAAACTCTGCAAGGCACGTCTCCAGTCCAACTGTTCGAGGAGATGTTCACCGAGGACATATATGTGCAAGTCATCAACGAAGCGCTGCGGTATGCGCTCAAAACCAAAAATTATCAGCTGTTCGGCTAACGACTGGTGCGCTCAATATGTTTATCGGCATTCTCCTACATTCTGGATACCATCAACTCCCCAGTGAACGCCACTACTGGTCAACCGCCAATGATCTGGGATTAGAAACAGAGCAATGCGCCATTACACGACAAGGATATCTGAAGCTGAAGGCGTACGTCCACTTCCAGAACCATGAGAACGCGTCAAGTGGTGAGACAGATCCCAGCGAGCCCACAGATTCGTGGATCAATCACGCATGATACACAACTGCAAGTTCATGGGTGGCACCAACGAGGATGACTGGCTATGCGACAAGTACAGCACCAGCATCCGCGGGAAGAAGTGGTATTGGTGTCTCTTCACGCGGATGCTGGACATGGGGTGGTGAACGTTTGGATCGTACACCGCCATGCAGCGGACAGCCTTCTGAGCCTGCTAGAATTCCTGAGACAAATCGCTGTCGCCTACCTGAGACTGCCTGGATTCGGACCTGTGCGTTCGCTATCGTCATCCAGGGCTATCCGGGACATGCGGTACGACCCGGTGGTCCACTTCATCGACATGGCCGACAAGCAGCGGCGCTGGCAAGGATCTGCATGCACCGGCAAGCCTCGCTCGTACTGTGAGAAATGTCGGGTCGTGCTCCGCAACCCCTGCTTTAAGCCGTACCACACCAATAGTGCCTAGTTGGTGGTAGTGCCAATAAATACTCGGCTTTTCTGAGCAACCTTGTGTGTAATGGATCATATAGATTGTTTCACTTCAAAAGTGATTGCGATTTAAATGGCGGAGAGGGTACTGACCGACCGTGTCCACTGTTCGCTGCCCATAAATATGAATTTTTTGTTCAATGAAGTGTGGGTAATACATACTATGCTGTGATTTTTAATCATAGTGTTTTCACCACTGACGGCACAGAGTGGACGTTTCTAAGCTAATATCATCAAAAGGGCGGCCAACGTTCTTATCTTTTATGCGTGTATCGTTGCGTACACGTCAATAAAATGCACGTAATGATGCATGCATGAACACTTGCAGTCATGCAACGGTGCATGCTTTTTCATGTTTGCTAGCGTGGGTGTTTTTTTCCATAAGTATTTGCATCATTGCTGCCGTTGAACTTCGCTATAAGCGATGCGCAAACTGTTGTAAAACACAATACTGCGTGCTACGATTTACTCGCTAAAACATCCCACTTCCGCCCGGTGTCCTCAATTGAGGACGGGCTGGAAATACACTTAGGATAGAAGGGGGCTTATGCAACTTTCAGAATATCTTCGCAGCGATGACATTAGGATTGTCAATAAGTTTGAGCATTCTAATTAAAATATTTCTTCTACCGGGCGTTAATGGGTTAAGCCCATTCGGCTGCGTCCTCCCTCGCAACTAACACGTTTTTTTGTCTTGCTTATGTTCGCACCGTTGCCGACGAAGCCATCACCACTACCTGCTACATGACATGTTTTTGTTTACAATCTCTTGGCAACATCTATTCATCGTGTGAGCACACTACAGCACAGCACACGCACCATCAGCCGGCCAGCTGCTAGAGGGCATCGCTGGTGCAAAATAAACAAGCATCTCCCTCGATAGTTTTAATCTTCTCTCGCTCGCATGTGTCACATGAGCCTGCACTCATCAACGGGAAATCCTCAGTGACCGTACACACTGGCGGATCTAGCCCACCGGTTTGGGGGGGTGCCAACTTTCGGTTTTCGGTGTCAGCCCCTCCCCTCCCCCTCCCCCAGTGGCGTACCTAGGAATTGCATCAGGGGAGGGGTCGAACGGATTTGGAGGGTGCCCATTTTCCCGCTATTTTTGCTTAAAAGCACCGGATTTCGACCACTATTTGGCAAAGGGGCCCATTTTTTAATAATAATTAAAATTAAAATAAACTAATCATTGACAATATAATTTCCTGTACAGGGGGCCCAGCCTACCTCCACCTATGGAGGTTTCTATGTTACCAGATCTTTGTTCTTGTTTACCAAAACGTTCACGTTCACGTTCAACGTCCTGTACCACGTCAACGTTCGTGCACGTGTACACACTGGCGGATCCGATTTTGTCAACTCTTGCTGTAAGCAGAACTTGAACAGCATGGAACCCTCGATGTGTGTCAGAATCTACTATGCTACCATACTGGCTTCCAAACAGTTATTTTTAATTTTGAAGAAAAAAAATCGTTTAAAATTGGAGATTCTTTCATCCAGACGTAATGTTTTAACCTCGGCAAAGGTTACTGCATTTTAATTTAGTTGACTTCTGTTGGTTTCGGGGGGCCAAAGACACTATGCCCCCCCATTTTAAGCGCTTCGGGGGGGCCATGGCCGGAATGGCCCCTCCCTGGATCCGCCAGTGAACATGCAAACCCACCAGTTATCTCTTATTCAGGATATAAATACATACCTCCTCTTGCTATTCTTCTTGAAAAAAAATCAGTCAATGTAGCCTGTATCTTCATCTTAGCAACCCCAACACCAACATACGAAGCATGCTGCTCAACTGGGCTCAACTGGTCACTCGCACAAAACATCCAGTTCAAATTCGGGGACGAGTGGTCTAGGGGTAAGATGCTCGTCTCACAATCGAAAGGTTGTGGGTTCGAGTCTCACCTGTCGCTACTCTTCGTCCGCGCCCAATCGGCGTGAGAGATTGGCGACGCTACATGACTCAACGGTCGACGTGTCGTAAAACCAATAACCAACCAGTTCAAATTCCGCTTTCGAAATCTGGCTCACTGGGTCGGCTTGTCCGTTACTGGCTAAACAAACTTCATGAACCTATCTGACGAAGGAATAATGAAACTGCTGATTTCGTCATCTCTTGCTGTGAGCAGAACTTCAACAGCATATAACCCAAGGCTATAGAACACCATAGAACCCTCGATGTGTCAGAATCTACTATGCTACCATATTGTGCTTCCAAACAATTATAACAAAATACCTTTGAAATTGGAGATTATTTCACCCTGAACGCTATTTCTTAACCTCAGCAAAGGTTACTGCATTTTAATTCAGTTTACTTTTGTTGGTTTGGGGGGGCAAAAGACACTATGCCCCCTTCTTTGAGGCGCTTGGGGGGGCCATGGCCGGAATGCCCCCCCCTGGATCCGCCAGTGACCGTACATCAGGTTCGAAAACAATGGCTACACACATCGCGTAAGGTGGAAAATAGAAATAGTGCGGTAAGCAGCGCGGGCTCTATACGGCACCCACCGGCGGCCATTTCGACATGCTGAGCGGCTGTCGCTGACTGGGATCCGTGTCTGGCGCAGCCGGGCTGGTAACGAAGCTGGACTGTACGCCGGCGCGGCGCCAGACTAAACAGACGCAGGTCTGGCGCCGGCTCTGGGCTATAAACACTGCAGTGCTTACCTACTCGTATTTCGAATAAATGTAAACTCCATAGCTGCCCAGATACCAGCTCCTAGGCCTTTGCAGTGTACTGGGCAGGCTCCGGACTGGGCGACCGGCGCTGGGCTGTAAACACTGGACAGGTCCCGGACTGCCGGAAGGGGCGGCTGGTGACGGCTGGGGTGGTGCAATCAACACCGGAGCAGATAACGAGCGCCTGCGGTGCGGCGACATCAACGGCGACCGTACAGGCACATGCGCAGGCATTGGGAGTCGACGGTGGCCGCGCTGTGCGGGCAGCCGGCCGGCGCTGACATGCCGCCCGCGCCACCGCACCCGGTGCTCATGCTTAGCAGGTGCACCACAGCCTCACACTAGCGGATCTGCTCGGCGATCCAGCAGCGCACGGGCGGCGCGTCCAGGATGCGCGGCAGCGTCGGCGTGTATGATGGCTTACCGGCGCGCGCGCCCCAGGGAGAACACGTTACCACAGTACCACACGTAACACACAGCCTTCCCTCTCAACGATAGAAGTTCTGAAAGAACCCTCTCTTCTTGCATGTTCGAGGGTCCGGAAGCCGATCGTGCCTCGCCTTCTTGGCTAGATACTTGTCCATTACTGGGCGGGGATCGAACGACGCAGTTCCCGCACTGCTGATGCTGATAGTCAGTTTGTCGTTCACCGTGTCGTTTGCCATACTCATGTAATACCTTGACTTGATGCTGTTGTACTGTGACATTGCTCGCTTTATGACCATACTGTGCGGTATAGCGCATATGAAGGTTGACAATAGTCGTTTCAGCACGCCTGTAGCCGTGCCCTGCATGGCCACCAGCTTTGCACTTGCTTTTTCATGTTCTCGCTTAGAGAGCTGGATGGCAAGCCACTGGTCGGAAACTTCACTGGCGAACTGCGCCACGTTCTCCTCGTCAACAGGTAGTTTGGGGGCATATCCAAGATGCTCCATAGAATCCACGAGTTCAACTGGCTTCCAGTCATTGCTCAAAGCATGGGCGTTGGTTTGCATACTTTCGAGGGGGCAAGTGCCCCTCAATGTTGGCCTTGCCACCAATAATTCCAACTTTTAATAGGGACCCTATAGAGAGCCCCCCCCCCCATTTGCAGAAGCCCAAGTGGATTGCCATTTCGGCCTACCGATTGTCACTCGTCACTCGTGCCATGCGGCCTTGCTAGCGTCGCCCTGCTCCTCGGTGTTGTGCATACATGTTTGTGTGATACCATCGTTAATAGACCCAATTAGCCGCCCCGGTAGCTCAGTTGGCTGGAGCGCTGGCCTGCACTGGTCTTCCCTGTCCTGGCAACACAGGGTTCGGGCCGCTACGCGCGCTCGCATTTAGCCCCCGGCTGGGAGGGTCAGTTGGCAGCTGGCCCGATAAGGCCGGGGACGAGCTACCGTCGGTGTATTGACGGCACGTTAAACTTTCGGTCAAAATTCTGCCGTTGAACTGGAATTCTTGGATAGGGTGGTGAGGCCAAGGTTCACGCGACGAGCTCTGCTTAGCAATAGGACCCTGGTTCATAAAGACACCCCCGCAAGAATTCGGATTAATTTTTTTTAATTGCTCGCTTTGTAGCATGCATACCTCACGCAAGCATTTCACATTTGACCTTCCTTATCTCTTTGACCTTACTATAAGTGATGCCAACTTATTACCATTTTTTTATTCTTGAAAACAATGCACTGTTCCATGGAAAACAATCACTTCCGTTAATAGAACTATAATAACCTTCTCTTTTCTTTATTTTTTCCACCGAATCTCCCACTGACTAGGTGGGGTTTTTCGTTCCACTAGGTGGAATTTCACGGCACTAGGTGGGACGAATCGCACCTAGTTAACATGGTAGAGGAGGCCCTGATTAATGACACGGTCAATCTTGGAAAGCTTGACTGGATGTCCGGACGTCCTGCTTGACCATGATCCATGACGTCCTGCTTGACCATGATCCAGTGAAGTGGCGATATTGTCCGCCTCCCTAGCGTCTCGGGTCCGGCCAGTCTGGCGAGTGTGGCCGGGGTCTGGTTGGTCTAGTCAAGGCCCACCTGTTTTGCCTATGCCCAGCATGTTCAGCCTGCGCGGTTCGTCCGGGCTTTCCGGACTCGCCTGCCTGTCCAACCTGTCCGGTCTGCTTGCCTGGCTGACCTATATGATCCGTCGGTGTTTGGCTTCGCCCACTCCGGAGCAGTGGTGTAGTTTTGCATGTTTTTTTTCGGAGGGCACTTGCCCCCCCCCCCCCATGTTGGCTGTGTCCATCCAATAATATCAACTTTTAACATGAGACCCTATGTGGTATGCCGCCAATTTATTTGAGAGTGCCCATTGCCTTCCTGTATTGTGCCCACCGAATAATTTTCAGAAACCTACACATATGCTCTGGAGAAATAGTACCCCTCCAGAACACGTGCTCCGACCCCAACCCGATCAAAATTTCTGGATCCGCACATATGTTTGCATAGGGAGCAGATCATGGGCGCTACATGACCAAACCTGGTCGATGCGCCCTAAAACTCAAATAACTAACCAACCAGGGAGCAAATCACTTCTAGCTTTAATGCTTAATGACCATCAAACTGGGTTGGATATATCAATTTCATATCACGCGACATGGGGCCATTGACTGGGTACCTATATGACCGCCTTTCTGTCCTCAGCTAAGCTACTACAGTTATATGTTGAAGCTGAACTGCAATAGTGTGCATGCAAAAACATTCACATGAAGTTCGAACCCGAACTCTCAAATTATTACGAGTGTAACCAGAATAGACATCAATATGACGCAACCAAACTATACGACCAACCTTCGGGTCCAGAACGTCCATACTTCCGTTCCTCTGATTCGTCCTCGCTGTCTCCATTCAAAGCCTCCACAAGGAGAAAGACCTTGACGTACGAGATTAACTATATTTTTGTTACGCTTCATCTAGATGCCACAGTTTGGCCCACAATGTACTGAAATTCTTCCACGATAACTCAGCCAAGCATGTTGCGTAGTTCCAGAAGACTTGAACTGGTGTGACGACCCTTCAGGAACGTCTTCAATGTATCCAGCTCGGGTGTCGTTCACTAACGTGCACGCTGGGAAATGAAACAGACATTAACCGTTGTATTTATGAACGTTTGTAATGTTACAAGACTCCAGATACATGCTACTTGTGTTACCTTTCCTCACATTCATGGATTTGTCATGCTTTATTTTTGTTTTTTTTTTTTTTTTTTTTTTTTTTAAAAAAAATTCCCCCCCCTTTATTTTTTTTTTTTTAAATTTTTTGTTTAAAAAAAAAATTTTTTAAAAAAAAAAATAATTTTTTTTTTTAAATTGGGAAAACAAAAGGGGGAAAACTTTTTTTTTCCCACTGTTGTTCTCAAAGCGTGTACCATACAAGTACCCGAAATGTTCCATGAGATGAACAAAACATTAGCACGCCCCAGGTTCATGAGACCTGGCTGTGGGGTGATCCCCGGCGGATTCAGACTTGACTGCCGGGTGACCGGGGATAGCACATAGCAGTACTTGCACTTGTCGCTCAATCACAGTTATACCTGTTCTACCCATGCCACCTGCTCAATTTGAAGGCAGTATTTTAAGAGCCCTGGTTGCAAGTTGCGACGGTAAGGATAACGTTGTGAGGAGGTGGAGATGGTTACGGCATATTTGACCGATATTTCGCGTGCGGAACTGTTGAAATATACCCCAATTAGTCCGAATCTATAGTTTCTCAGGATAAAACAGAATGAAGAAAGGTGAAAAAAAAACTGCGATCACGGGACGAAGGAAGCATTGATGTGGATTATAAATAGTTTTGATAAGTGATAGCATGCAATGGATGAGCAACATTATCAGTATCAGTTGAATCACCAGCCTTATGCTCATAAAAATATCAGGAATTCGAAATCAATCTAGATTTATTTCGCTTCCGAAGCGTCTTCAGTAGATACCGTGGTTCAAAGAACTAAACCGTCACAAGTAGCACGGCCAGTACAACAACATCACTTGGCACGTGACTTAGTTCTAAATTCACAGCATAAAAACACTAAGCACAAACGAGGGAGATCCTTGAGTGACCCAGATAAGAGAAAAGGTGTAGGGAAAAAGGGGGGGGGGGAGAGTTTGTTTGCTTGTTCATTGGGTGGCTGGCCCACACCGTTTCGCCTGTGGGCAGCGGGATTAGGAAATGTCCCAAATGGTGCGAGTGTTGAACTCGAGATCTTTGATACCTAGTGCTCAACACCTTAACCACTTGACCATCCCCGCCCAGGGGGAAAAGAGGCAAGCGGAGAGACACATGGGGAAAGAGAGCGAGAAAGCGAGAATGCGGGAGATAGAGAGACAGAGAAATAGAAACAGAGAGCCAGAGAGACGTATAGAGAGACAGCGTGGCAGAGAGGCAGAGAGGCAGAGAGAGAGAGAGACTCTCTCTCTCTCTCTCTCTCTCTCTCTCTCTCTCTCTCTCTCTCTCTCTCTCTCTCTCTCTCTGTCTCTCTCTGTCTCTCTCTCTCTCTGTCTCTCTCTCTCTCTGTCTCTCTCTCTCTCTCTCTGTCTCTCTCTCTCTCTGTCTCTCTCTCTCTCTGTCTCTCTCTCTCTCTCTCTGTCTCTCTCTCTCTCTCTCTCTCTCTCTCTCTCTCTCTCTCTCTCTCTCTCTCTCTGTCTCTCTCTCTCTCTGTCTCTCTGTCTCTCTGTCTCTCTGTCTCTCTGTCTCTGTCTCTCTGTCTCTCTGTCTCTCTGTCTCTCTGTCTCTCTGTCTCTCTGTCTCTCTGTCTCTCTGTCTCTCTGTCTCTCTGTCTCTCTGTCTCTCTGTCTCTCTGTCTCTCTGTCTCTCTGTCTCTCTGTCTCTCTGTCTCTCTGTCTCTCTGTCTCTCTGTCTCTCTGTCTCTCTGTCTCTCTGTCTCTCTGTCTCTCTGTCTCTCTGTCTCTCTGTCTCTCTGTCTCTGTCTCTCTGTCTCTCTGTCTCTCTGTCTCTCTGTCTCTCTGTCTCTCTGTCTCTCTGTCTCTCTGTCTCTCTGTCTCTCTGTCTCTCTGTCTCTCTGTCTCTCTGTCTCTCTGTCTCTCTGTCTCTCTGTCTCTCTGTCTCTCTGTCTCTCTGTCTCTCTGTCTCTCTGTCTCTCTGTCTCTCTGTCTCTCTGTCTCTCTGTCTCTCTGTCTCTCTGTCTCTCTGTCTCTCTGTCTCTCTGTCTCTCTGTCTCTCTGTCTCTCTGTCTCTCTGTCTCTCTGTCTCTCTGTCTCTCTGTCTCTCTGTCTCTCTGTCTCTCTGTCTCTCTGTCTCTCTGTCTCTCTGTCTCTCTGTCTCTCTGTCTCTCTGTCTCTCTGTCTCTCTGTCTCTCTGTCTCTCTGTCTCTCTGTCTCTCTGTCTCTCTGTCTCTCTGTCTCTCTGTCTCTCTGTCTCTCTGTCTCTCTGTCTCTCTGTCTCTCTGTCTCTCTGTCTCTCTGTCTCTCTGTCTCTCTGTCTCTCTGTCTCTCTGTCTCTCTGTCTCTCTGTCTCTCTGTCTCTCTGTCTCTCTGTCTCTGTCTCTCTCTGTCTCTCTGTCTCTCTGTCTCTCTGTCTCTCTGTCTCTTGTCTCTCTGTCTCTCTGTCTCTCTGTCTCTCTGTCTCTCTGTCTCTCTGTCTCTGTCTCTCTGTCTCTCTGTCTCTCTGTCTCTCTGTCTCTCTGTCTCTCTGTCTCTCTGTCTCTCTGTCTCTCTGTCTCTCTGTCTCTCTCTCTCTCTCTCTCTCTCTCTCTCTCTCTCTCTCTCTCTCTCTCTCTCTCTCTCTCTCTTTCTCTCTCTCTCTTTCTTGCAGAGAGACAGAGAGAGAGAGAGAGAGAGAGAGAGAAAGAGTGCCTCTAATTATTCAACAATTTGGTAATTATTGGTATAATTATGTAATTGTGCAGCCCAAAACTATCTCACAAGTCTCGTGGAAAAAAGTGACAGCATGAGTGTCAATTAAACAGCTAGGAATGATATGTATACATTCCAGTTCTTATTGTTAACAATGCTAACATTGGCTTCACTGGGATGCATCCACAACAACTGCAATTAGCATTACACATTCAAGCTGTAGCATACCAATGATTTTATATTTGTACAGATATTCATTTGGGTGGATACCAGGGCAGATTGGATGGAAGTTTGACAGAATAAATGGACTCAGATTGGATATACATTGGCACTCCCATGTTCTTCAAGGGATATACAATTTCCAGCTGATATTTTTCCTCGTTTTGCTTTCTAAATACAGTCTAACACAATACAATGTTCATGTCAGATGATGCTGATGGCTTGCACAAGTTAAATTGCATGATGCAAATATGGAACATTTGAATAATACCTTGTAATAATCATGCTTGCCAACACCCACAATGTCATGCACATGAAGCATATGTATTTGGAGTGGAATTCATCTCATTGTTCTGCTAATCACCAGCAGTCAATTAACCCTCATACCATTGGGAGGGGTTGGTGTCTGGTGACCTCGGGAGGAGTTGGCGTGTCAGTGACCGGTGACCTCGGGAGGGGTTGGCGTGTCAGTGACTGGTGACCTCGGGAGGGGTTGGCGTGTCAGTGTCTGGTGACCTCTGGAGGTGTTGGCGTGTCAGTGACTGGTGACCTCGGGAGGGGTTAGCGTGTCAGTATCTGGTGACCTCTGGAAGGACTCACTTGGCAGCGTGTGGTGGCCGATGGCATGCCATGTTTAGAGCACAGCGGCGCCACTCAAGGCAGTATAAACTGTCGTTGTATATATAGTGTGTGAAGTGAGGGAAGTATTCTACAGCCACTCAAATGTCCAGGTTTTTCCATTCAGTTTTCTTCCGACACATATTGCTAGAAATTGTGGCGAAAATCCATAACTTGGACTACTTCAGATCGTAGAAGAAAATCAAACTATAGCTTTTATAATTACGAAGCACAAATTTGCTTGATACAAATGCACTCAATTTTTGGAAAAATTCAGTGATCGTTCTACCAGTTCCCCGGCTCAGGACAGTATGACGGGCTGGAGTGCTCGAGGCGAACCACCTATGCCACGCAAGCTTCCGGCAGGGCCCTGTGGTGTGATGGGGGTGGGGGGGGTTCTGCTCGACATCAACGTTACGGCCAGGGTTCTCCGGATAAAAAGCGTGCAGCAGCACCATAAACACAGACATGCCAGTCTGTATAAATACAACCTGCGACGACACACATCGCCGGCCAACCGCAGCGTGACACGTGAAGGGTGTTCTCTGGCTCTCCGCCACGTGAAGGGTGATCACTGGCCCTCAGCTTCAGTCGCACGGAGGCGGACGTCCTCTTCAGGCGGCGTCATGCGGAATTATCTGAAGATGTGGTTCTTGGCGGTGGTCGCTGTGTGTGCTGTCCAGGCGTCCGTGGTCGGCGACTCCGCCGCTGTGATGGCTACCGCTACCGCTCCATCGGAGGTGGCGATGGATCAAACCCCAGGTACAGTGGAAGGAGATGTGAACTCAGCTCCAGAGGATGGAGATGTGACTCAAGTTGCGGTGAAAGGAACTGTCCCAGTTATAATGGAAGGTTTGACCCAAGCTCCGGTGGATGATGTTACCGCAGTTGCAGTGGAAGGAGACGTCCAAGCTCCAGTGAAAGGAGATGTCACAGCTTCAGTGGAAGGAGATGCTATCCTAGTTCTGGTGGAACGAGATGCTACCCCAGCTCCACTGGAGCGAGGTATTGTGCTAATGGAACAGACCACCTCTCCAAAGAGCACCGATGCATTGCTGGAAGAGGTGCTGGCGGAGCCAGTCAGATACTTGGAGCCTCACCTACGAACCGCCGCGACTCTGCCCTAACACAGGTGACTGTGCGCCTTGATGCACTACAGGGGGACGTTAGTAGACTGTCAGATAAGCTGGAAGCCGCAGTTAGTAGACTAACTAGCCAACAGGAAGCCGCCCAGTACGTCGCTAGTAGATTAGCTAGCCGCAAGAGATCACCCAGGAGGTCGTCACAGGAGTGGCCACTCAGTTTAACACCATCCAGGAAGAGCTCAATGAAGTATCGAGCCAGCTGGTGGTTCTGCAACAGAAACAAACAGCTGCCGCAGCCCATAGGGAAGCCTTCCCAGAGCGTGTTCAGAATCTGGAGGATGTCGCCTATCATATCACAAGTCAGTACTTATAATGGTGCCATGACTCAATATTGATATATATATATATATATATATATATATATATATATATATATATATATATATATATATATGTATTTGTATATGTATATATATATATATATATATATATATATATATATATATATTTTTGTATTTGTACATGTATATATATATATATATATATATATACATATTTGTATTTGTATATGTATATATATATATATATATATATACATATATATATATATATATATATATATATATATATATATATATATATATATATATGTATATTTGTATTTGTATATGTATATATATATATATATATATATATATATATATATGTATATATATATAGATATATATATAAATATATTCATATATATATATATATATTTGTATTTGTATATGTATATATATATATATAGATATATATATAAATATATATATATATATACATATATATATATATATATATATATATATATATATATATATATATTGATGTCAAATATACGTACCGTAGTGAAGTGTATTCAACAACAAGTCCGGTCGATGCTGCTCATGAGTGCGTAACGAAAAACAAGGAAGCATGACGGTGTGTCACCCCATCTCCACTGCTCCGGGGAGTATACCATCATAGTATCCACTACTCCGGGAAGCATACCATCATAATATCCATTACTTCGTGGATTATACCATCATAGTATCCACTACTCTGGGGAGTATAACATCATAGTATCCACTGCTTCGGAGAGTATGCCATCACAGTATCCACTACTCCGGGGAGTGTACCATCATAGTATCCACTACTCCCGGGTGAATACCAACATAGCATCAAGTACTTCGGGGAGTATACCATCATAGTATCCACTACTCCGAGGAGTATACCATCATAATATCCACTACTCCGGGGAGTATACCAACATAACATCCACTACTTTTGGTAGTATACCATCATAGTATCCACTACTCCGGGGAGTATACCATCATTGTATCCACTACTCCGGGGAGTATACCATCATAGTATCCACTACTCCGGGGAGTATACCATCATAGCATCCACTACTCTGGTGAGCATAACATCATAGTATCCACTGCTTCGGGGAATATACCATCATAGCATCCACTACTCCGAGGAGTGTACCATCATAGTATCCACTACTTCGGGCAGTATACCATCATAGTATCCACTACTCCGGGGAGTATACTATCATAGTATTCAATACTCCGGGAAGCATACCATCATAATATCCCCTGCTCTGTGGAGTACAACATCACAGTATCCACTACTCCGGGGAGTATACCATCATGGTATCCACTACTCCTGAGAGTATACCATCATTTTCGTTATGCGTCTATTTTCAGAACTGGGATTTCCCTGCAGAAACGACAGCGCCTGCAAGGTAGGCTCCAACAACTGGAGACAACTGTGGTAACTATGGTAACAATAGCAGCGACGCCGGGAAAGACAGCTGCTGCCCCGTGAAGTCAGGACTGGTTATGGGTATGTTTGGCTATTATGTATGGTTATGGTATGATGGGTTAGCCGTGATTTCATTTAGAAGTGGTATGTGCCACATTCAAATATGCCAACTCAGGTTGTCAAAGACTTTAAGTGTTCAAAGTTGAGGGACTGACCACACAGGTAGCAGGGGACACGTTTGAAGTTGCCCACGTGTGATCTGTCAAACCACATCGATTTTCAAGGAAAATGTATACGGTTATTGCTTGCTCCCTCTCAATCGAATGGGGAGACAAAGATTCTATTGACAGACAGTGACTGGCAACTCAAATTGTGTGTTTTCGTCCTCAGATTAAACCTCAGATTAAACCGCGTTATGGTGAAGCATTCCTATACCAGAGTATACCTTACCCGGCCGGCAGTCTGCGTTGTCATGGTTACTGTGGTCCTCCGGACAGGAGCAGGTGTGGTTGGTGCACACGGCAAGCTCCGAAACACCCTGCAAGGGCGGGAAACATGATGCCCGGAATGGCAGAACGTCATCACAAGCCTGTTTCTCGCAATCACCGAAAACCAACGGGCGTAAGGTCATTAGTATCGATAGGTCATTAGACTATGATGTTATTTCCGGAGACATGCTCCGCGCATGTTGACCCAAATCAGAATTAGGGTCCATTTTATTGTAGTTGACGAGGATTGTGGCGGGGATGGAGTAGGGTGAGGGAGTGATGTGAG
Source organism: Ashinkailepas kermadecensis (assembly GCA_034440615.1). Classification (NCBI taxonomy): domain Eukaryota; kingdom Metazoa; phylum Arthropoda; class Thecostraca; family Neolepadidae; genus Ashinkailepas; species Ashinkailepas kermadecensis. The sequence goes on along the minus strand of JAOTOM010002602.1, from coordinate 6,905 downwards.
CCCCGCCCCCTCCCGCGGTTTTCGGGAATGGCCGAGGAGCGAACGGTGGGGTGCGCTGAAAGTTAGGGAACCATCGTCATCTCTTCGACATTTATATCGAAAATTGTTCATACAGTATCGACACGTGAATACTCAAATGTAAGTACAATGTGACCACCGTGAGAAAAAAAGCTTTTAGGACAACGAACAGCCGTGAACTGTGCGTTGTTCATGGTTGGGTTATGTTCAACAGCCGTGAACATAACCCAACCTGTTATGTCATCGTAGCCACACCGAATCTGTCATGGTAGCCCAACCTATTATGTCGTCGTAGCCACACCGAATCTGTCATGGCAAACCAACCTGTTATGTCGTCGTAGCCGCTTCGTTTCATTGTTAAACTGTTTGATGCCACATGTCCGTTCCAAGTATTAGTCATGATATGCTGCAGTAGCAAACAAAACAACCACAACTACGGATGTTGTCAAGCGTAAGCATAAAAGCTGAACATTTTGCGTTTGTCGCGCCCAAGACATTTGGGACGCGAGGTAACACCAATCCCTCATTGAGGGTGGAAGAGCCTGTTGTTGGGTGCAGATTGGCTACCAGGGAAAATGCAATGTAGGCTCCTACGGTCAGGTTTGTGTTTAGTCACCAGTGCCTTCAATCGATTTCGACATAAAATGTTTCAGAAATGTTCTATACGAACAAGGATCACAAGCTCTGTGACTGCGCACTGTACAACGCACGCTGCCTTCGCCAGCGATCACTCAGCTGAGCATGCGTGACGTCACGGGGCAGCAGCTGTCTTTCCCGGCGTCGCTGCTATTGCTACCATAGTTACCACAGTTGTCTCCAGTTGTTGGAGCCTACCTTGCATTCGCTGTCGTTTCTGCAGGGAAATCCCAGTTCTGAAAATAGAAGCATAACGAAAATGATGGTATACTCTCAGGAGTAGTTTATACCATGATGGTATACTCCCCGGAGCAGTGGATACTGTGATGTTGTACTCCACAGAGTAGTGGATATTATGATGGTATGCTTCCCGAAGTATTGGATACTATGATAGTATACTCCCCGGAATAGTGGATACTATGCTGGTATACTGCCCAAAGTAGTGTATACTATGATGGTACACTCCTCGGAGTAGTGGATACTATAATGGTATACTCCCCGAAGCAGTGGATACTATGATGTTATGCTCCCCAGAGTAGTGGATGCTATGATGGTATACTCCCCAGAGTAGTGGATACTATGATGGTATACTCCCCGGAGTAGTGGACACAATGATGGTATACTCCCCGGAGTAGTGGATACTATGATGGTATACTCCCCGGAGCAGTGGATACTATGATGGTATATTACCCAAAGTAGTGAATGTTATGTTGGTATACTCCCCGGAGTAGTGGATACTATGATGGTATACTCCCCGGAGTAGTGGACACAATGATGGTATACTCCCCGGAGTAGTGGATACTATGATGGTATACTCCCCGGAGCAGTGGATACTATGATGGTATATTACCCAAAGTAGTGAATGTTATGTTGGTATACTCCCCGGAGCAGTGGATACTATGATGTTATACTCCCCAGAGTAGTGCATACTATGATGGTATAATTCCAGGAGTAATGGATACTATGATGGTATGCTTCCCGGAGTAGTGGATACTATGATGGTATGCTCCCCGGAGTAGTGGATACTATGCTGGTATACTTCCCGAAGTAGTGGATACTATGTTGGCATACTCCCCGGAGTAGTGGATACTATGATGGTACACTCCCCGGAGTAGTGGATACTATGATGGTACACTCCGCGGAGTAGTGGATACTATGATGGTATACTCCCCGGAGTAGTGGATACTATAATGGTACACTCCCCGGAGTAGTGGATACTATGATGGTATACTCCCCGGAGCAGTGGATACTGTGATGGTATACTCTCCGAAGCAGTGGATACTATGATGTTATACTCCCCAGAGTAGTGGATACTATGATGATATAATTCCCGGAGTAATGGATACTATGATGGTATGCTTCCCGGAGTAGTGGATACTATCATGGTATGCTCCCCGGAGTAGTGGATACTATGCTGGTATACTTCCCGAAGTAGTGGATACTATGTTAACATACTCCCCGGAGTAGTGGATACTATGATGGTACACTCCCCGGAGTAGTGGATACTATGATGGTACACTCCCCGGAGTAGTGGATACTATAATGGTACACTCCCCGAAGTAGTGGATACTATGTTGGCATACTCCCCGGAGTAGTGGATACTATGATGGTATACTCCCCGGAGTAGTGGATACTATGATGGTATACTCCCCGGAGCAGTGGATACTATGATGGTATATTACCCAAAGTAGTGAATGTTATGTTGGTATACTCCCCGGAGTAGTGGATACTATGATGGTATACTCCCCGGAGTAGTGGACACAATGATGGTATACTCCCCGGAGTAGTGGATACTATGATGGTATACTCCCCGGAGCAGTGGATACTATGATGGTATATTACCCAAAGTAGTGAATGTTATGTTGGTATACTCCCCGGAGCAGTGGATACTATGATGTTATACTCCCCAGAGTAGTGCATACTATGATGGTATAATTCCAGGAGTAATGGATACTATGATGGTATGCTTCCCGGAGTAGTGGATACTATGATGGTATGCTCCCCGGAGTAGTGGATACTATGCTGGTATACTTCCCGAAGTAGTGGATACTATGTTGGCATACTCCCCGGAGTAGTGGATACTATGATGGTACACTCCCCGGAGTAGTGGATACTATGATGGTACACTCCGCGGAGTAGTGGATACTATGATGGTATACTCCCCGGAGTAGTGGATACTATAATGGTACACTCCCCGGAGTAGTGGATACTATGATGGTATACTCCCCGGAGCAGTGGATACTGTGATGGTATACTCTCCGAAGCAGTGGATACTATGATGTTATACTCCCCAGAGTAGTGGATACTATGATGATATAATTCCCGGAGTAATGGATACTATGATGGTATGCTTCCCGGAGTAGTGGATACTATCATGGTATGCTCCCCGGAGTAGTGGATACTATGCTGGTATACTTCCCGAAGTAGTGGATACTATGTTGGCATACTCCCCGGAGTAGTGGATACTATGATGGTACACTCCCCGGAGTAGTGGATACTATGATGGTACACTCCCCGGAGTAGTGGATACTATAATGGTACACTCCCCGAAGTAGTGGATACTATGTTGGCATACTCCCCGGAGTAGTGGATACTATGATGGTACACTCCCCGGAGTAGTGGATACTATGATGGTATAATCCCCGGAATGTTGGATACTATGATGGTACACTCCCCGGAGCAGTGGAGGTGGGGTGACACACCGTCATGTTTCCTTGTTTTTCTTTGCGCACTCATGGGCAGCATCGACTGGACTTGTTGTTGAATACACTCCACTAGGGTACGTATATTTGACATCAATATATATATATATATATATATATATATATATATATATATATATATATATATATATATATATATATATACAGTGCGCAACCAGGGGGACCAGGCCATCGAAATTTTGTTGGCCCGCGAAGCCCCCTGGCTCGGAGTGGGCCACCCTACTCAGAGCCCTGGGCCCGCGAAGCGGATCTGTGGCTCGAATCAGGGGCCCTTTGAACCAACTGAAAATCTGGGGGCCGTTTTAACCAGGGCCCGCCTCGAACCGGGGCCCCTGATAAAGGAAAAGTGCTTTTATTTCGCGAAGTTTACAAACATAGAGGCCCGCTAATAAGTGCATGTTTTCCGCAGACTTTTTAAAACATGAGCGGGGCCCGCTCGAGGGGGCCCCTCTCCAACCCTCCCCCGAACTGAAATCCGGTTGCGGCACTGATATATATATATATATATATATATATATATATATATATATATATATATATATATATATATGTATGCATGTATATATATTTTTACATTATTACATTTTTACCACTGAAGACAAAAGCGTTCTCCTTGCTCCACATTTTTGTGTGGTTGGCCCCCTGAAGAAAATCCTGGCTGCGCCACTGCACATTGCTGTATATATATATATATCAATATTGAGTCATGGCACCATTATAAGTACTGACTTGTGATATGATAGGCGACTTCCTCCAGATCCTGAGCACGCTCTGAGAAGGCTTCCCTGTGGGCTGTGACAGCTGTTTGTTTCTGTTGCAGGACCACCAGCTGGCTCGAGACTTCATTGAGCTCCTCCTGGATGGTGTTAAACTAAGTGGCGTCTCCTGTGACGACCTCCTGGGTGATGTCTTGCCGGATAGCTAATCTACTAGCGACGTCCTAGGCGGCTTCCTATTGGCTAGTTAGTCTACTAACGGGGGCTTCTTGTTGGCGAGTTAGTCTACTAACGGCGGCTTCCTGGTGGCTAGTTAGTCTACTAACTGCGGCTTCCAGCTGATCTGACAGTCTACTAACGTCCCCCTGTAGTGCATCAAGGCGCGCAGTCACCTGTGTTAGGGCGGAAGTCGCGGAGGTTCGTAGGTTAGGCTCAAAGTATCTGACCGGCTCCGCCAGCACCTCTTCCAGCAATACATCGGTGCTCTTTGGAGAGGTGGTCTGTTCCATTAGCACAATACCTCGCTCCAGTGGAGCTGGGGTAGCATCCCGTTCCACTAGAACTGGGGTAGCATGTCCTTCCACTGAACCTGTGACATCTCCTTTCACTGGAGCTTGGACGTCTCCTTCCACTGGAACTGCGGTAACATCTCCCACCGGAGCTTGGGTCGAACCTTCCATTATAACTGGGATATTTCCTTTCACCGCAACTTGAGTGACATCTCCATCCTCTGGAACTGAGTTCCCATCTCCTTCCACTGTACCTGGGGTTTGATCCATCGCCACCTCCGCTGGGGCGGTAGCGGTAGCCATCACAGCGACGAAGTCGCCGACCACGGAGGCCTGGACAGCACACACAGCGACCACAGCCAAGAACCACATCTTCAGATAATTCCGCATGACGCCGCCTGAAGAGGACGTCCGCCTCCGTGCGACTGAAGCTGAAGGCCAGAGATCACCCTTCACGTGGCGGAGAGCCAGAGAACACCCTTCACGTGTCACGCTGCGGTCGGCCGGCGATGTGTGTCGTCGCAGGTCGTATTTATACCGACTGTGGCCTGTCTGTGTTTATGGTGCTGCTGCACGCTTTTGATCCGGGGAACCCCGGCCGCGATGTCGATGTCGAGCAGAACCCCCCCCCCCCATCACACCACAGGGCCCTGGCGGAAGCTTGCGTGGCATAGCTGGTTCGCCTCGAGCACTCGAGCCCATCATGGCGCGAGGTGCGGTGGGACACATGGGACATGATTTTGGTTTGGGAGAACTCACATGAGAACCCACACCGGGAGGGACTCACACTTGAGAATCCACACCGGAGAGAGACCTTACCAATGTAAGTCATGTGACAGGTTGTTTATTGTCAAGCTCAGCTTATTTATTCACATGAGAACGCACACAGAGAACGACCTTACACATGTGAAACATGTGACAGATCGTTTACTACCAAGTCTACCTTAGTTATTCACATGAGAACCCACACAGGAGAGTGACATTACAAATGTGGGACATGTGACAGGTCGTTTGGTGTCAAATCCCACTTAGTTTTGCACATGAGAATCCACACCGGAGAGCGACCTTACAAAGGTGATGCATGTGGCACGGCGTTTACCACGAAGAGCAGCTTTGTCAGACACACGGGAATCCACACCAGAGTGCTGTCCTCCAGGTAAGGCACACGATATTTACTGGCAATGGAGAACGGTTCGGAATATGAGGGCTGACTCGGGAAGTTGTGCTGAGGTTTATGACAGGAAGCCCCCACACCACTATCATCGACTCTACACATATGGACGCGTGGAAGTATGTTGCAGAATAGCGAGGCGTGGTGAACTAGTGTTGGGAGGTCTGTACTGTTGGGTGTTCTGAACCGCTCGTAACCGTGGTTTATATATATGAAATAAAGGTAGTCTCGCCACCCTAGTCTGTGACACATTCTGTAGTGCGTGCTCATCCATGAGGCGGCAAACTTTGCCGGGACATGTGCGACGTTCTCCAGCATGTTCAGCATCAAGTGATACCTACAACTACCGGTTTTGTCTTGTCAGTGATAAAGTTGTCATGACATCTGGTGGAATATATCAGTTTCTGAACACTGAATCCACATCCTTCCCAAAGAAGTATCAACTCCACATGTACTCGATGTGTATTTATGAAGTATTTAAGACAATTATAAAAAGTAACCAGATGCTCATATTAAGTTAAATAGGATCATGATTTGGTCGGATTTATTTCGGTCATGACCCTTTTCCGAAGAAGGCCCATGCCACAAATATATTATACCGATTTATGATCCTATTTGACTTAAAATGAGCCTTTGGTTACTTTTTATAATTGTCTTTAATTCGAAAATGCTCAGCACAGCTCTCCGCAACATTATCAATTGATGAAGTATCCGTGACTCATCTCTAAAGGCTGTGATGCGATCTACTATACGACGGCAGTTGATAGTGTGGGCACTGTTGTTGTTATCATCAATATTTGTAACCCTATATTATGTATCTCAAAACAAAACCAAAGCACAAATGCAAGCACACTCGGCTCAAAATTAAGTTTGAAGGGCTTGATATATGTTTTAAATAACATTGCTTCCATGGGAAATTTCGACATCATACCGTACTCGTTTCGACATCTCGTACCTGAAGAAAAATGCTTTATTTTAGCACTATGTCTTGTCTACTTGTCTTGTATGGTAGTCATCTTGAAGAAGATGTGAACACTGCAGTGATGAACTCATTCCCAAGTAGTAATAACTCCTTTCCGAGCAATAGTGTCACTATTGCTAGTTTGACACTATTGCTTAAATGATGAAAAAT